>PVHP010008156.1:0-54230 GCA_004024765.1 Zapus hudsonius | reverse complement strand
CCCTCCCAAAGGAGGCAAATGAAGAGCAGCCAGAAAGATTCTAAGAGCCACAGGGTGCATGGGCTTACTTTTGGGGTGCAGTCCTCCCAACATAACTGACTGATGTATTCATGACCCCACAGTAATCATACCCCACAAGACCAGCATAGTTCGGAGCCCATCAACATTTTGACATGGAAGACAGAGAAAGGCAGAAGGAGACTACAGAACAGGAGAAGGACTACCTTGGAAAAGAGGGTCCTCAGGGGATGGGGAGGTGAGGGAGAGGGCCAAAGAAAGCATAGAGATGGGAACATTACCATATATTAAAGCTCTCCATTTTACAACAAGGTAGATGGCAGGCCAAGGGAACCATGCCCAAGGTTTTCCTCTAGTCTGTACACACAAACACATGTACACATGTGTACGCACATCACACAAAACATACATACAATATATAACTTATTTTCCAGGCAAATAAATATGAAACAGGATTTTCCAGAAATGTTTGTAAATAATCTTGGTGCAAATACACCCACACATGGCCTACACTTGCTAAGAATCTATAAAATGGGAACAAAACCTGACTCCTAGGATTGTGACCACAAGACCCAGCATGAGCCCCGCACACCTCTCTTTCTGACCACTCTTCCTTCCATTCATCTCCACTCTCCAGGACATTTTTCCAGGCTCTCTTCCAGAAGCCTCCACTCCCTGAACTGCTGTGGAACTCTCCAGTGCCATCTCATTTCACCCCCCCCCCTTTGGATGCTCCCTGCGGCTTCTCCTCGGTGGCCTCCCTCCTCTGTGCACATTCAAAGACCACAAACGCTGACACCAGGGCCTGAGAGGTTCAGCCTGCCCACTGAGCTGCCCGGAGCACACCTCAAGTCTAAGTCCAAAGGCACAGCCTGCTAGTAACAAGTGCATCTTCAGAAGCTACACAACCATCTAACTTCTGACCCCAGGATCAGGCAGAGAACTGTGCAGCCCGCACCCTCCAGCCTCCAGAAGCAGATGGCATAGGGCTGCCACTGGCCGTTAAAACTGCTAACAGTGAAAAGGCTACATCTGATCGCTGTCCCATGCCATGAGGTGTGAGCTGAATGCTTGTAAGACCACAGAAATAATCGTGACGGTTACTTGACAGATTGATCTTGTTATACATTCATACAGAGCCCCATTACTAATCACAAATTTTTGAAAATGTCCAGTTTTTTGTTCTGTGTTTGTTTAATTATCAGCTCTAAAGCCTAGAACCAACGTTTTAAAAATATATATTTATTTATTTATGAGAGACAGAGAAAGAAAGAGGCCATAGAGAGAATGGACGCATCAGAGCCTCTAACCACTGCAAACTCCAGACACATGCGCCACCTTGTGCATCTGGCTTTACATGGACACTGGAGAATTGAACCTGGGTCCTTAGGCTTTGCAGGCAAGTGCCTTAACCACTGAACAATCTCTCTAGGCCTAGAACCAACCTTTTTGGTTACCAATACTTCTATCACTTTGAACTGTCTTAGATGTCATAAAATTCTTTCTTATATGTATCAAAACATGGGAATGAATTCTGGGTCAAAAGTGAAGATTTATTTTTCTCTGCAGGTTAAGCAACGTTTCATTCTTTTAAATCCCCTGTCTGGAACTAAATTAGTTACTATAAACCATAAAGCAACTTGAAATATTGTGTAATTTTAGGCTAAAAGCAGCATTACCAGAGTATGTCACTCAGAAATATTTTGGCTCAGACTAAGGAGAACAAAGTGAAGCAAGCACAAAACCCAGATCTCTCCTACGGAACACTTCTGCGGCCTGGGGAAGCGGAACTTCAGAAGCTGACGCTGGTTAGGTAAGTTTTGAAGCCAGTTGGTGTTATTACAAGCTGTGAGATTTGCTTTTTAGTTGGGGACATAAAGGGACACTTTCTCCGGGGCTATACTTTACCCAAGACTAAAAAGTGTCAGCACCACCCCAGTACTCTGAGGCCAGGGCAGCCCAGTGACATCAGCTGAGAAAGGTGTTGGTCCAATGATGCTCTAAAATCTTCCTTCCACCTCTGCATCTGGCTTGAAGAGGCCACTCGGTCACAGCAAGGACAGCTTTCGTAAGGTGGAGAATCTTCTGCCTGATGCTCGGCTGTTTTTCAGTCTGCATAGTAACATTTTGGTTCTTCTAAGCTAGGCTAATTTTGCTCCTCATAAAGCAACAATGGCTGCCACTGTTCACTTCACAGTAGTGCACTCTGGCTGGGCACCAAACGGTGTAGTTTTGTTGTTGATGATGTCTAACTCTAAAATTCTCTTCATCTTCTGGCTACTGTATTTCCACTTTATTCCAAAGTTCTAAGAAGTCCCTGGCAGTTATCACCTGGGCGCCCTTGATCCGTTCTTCCTATGTCCTTCAATTCACAGACACTAGCCTCATATGTAGCACACAGACACTGTCCAGTCTGTCACCCACTTCCTTACCCAAAGCAACTAACTGTGCACACGCTGTGTTCTGGAAACATTTCCAAATACGCTCACCACTTCAGCCCCAGCCACGTTGAAAAAGCAGAGGAAATATAATCTGCTCTCTTTAAACATCAGCGGAAGACTTCGAAGGCCCCTGGGTAACTCAAAGTGATTATGTTCAGTGACAGCACCAGAAACATTCAACAGCCACCCTCAAGCCTTGATAACAGATTCTCTCCTCTTGGGATTGAGGACCCACACAATAAAAGCTCCACAATTATAACCATATCTCCAAAAAGGAGGTTCAGTGAAATTTTGCCTCTAGCTGTTCAATGACCTCTGTGAGAGGCAGAAAGGTGGACTTCCATGTAGAAAGGCGAGCTTGCAAGCCCCTCCATGGCTGAAGGCGGTCTCTCCATGTCTTCCTCCCAGGGCAATTCTGATGTACAGGTGGGATTGGGTTGAAAACCATTAGTTTAATTGAAAGAATGCAGGCTGATTATTCGTCACATTCTCTAACTCTAACAGCTTGCTTACCTGCAAAGCCTAGGTAAGAATGATGTTTACAGGCTGCTGAAGGTGCAGTAATGTGGGTCATGTGCCTGGCGCACACAGTAGGTGTCCAGTAACTGTAGCTATTCTTCTTATTATTGATTTTTATTACAGACTGTTATTTATGCCTCTTCTGAGCCTTTCTCTAAACCTCCATTTCTTGAGAATAAAAAGTAGTATATTTAAAATTGAGTTTCACCAATCACTCCTGACTATAATGAGACCAAGTTCATGTCCCTGATAAACATCCTAGACGGGCCACATTTTCCAAAGTACAGTAGACTCGGCTGCTAACTCACAACACTGACATTTTGCTTGTCTCATCTGTGCCTAGTTGGCTGCTCTCCCTTCGCACCCCATTTTCCCTGGAGAACCAGCCTGCACTCAGCCACTCTGACCTTAATTACATCCTCCTTGCTCTGTCTCCAATGACAGAATTTCTTTATCCTGGGACGTCAGCCATCCCCCTCCCCCACCATCCTCCCTTGTCTAATTTGAGGAGAGTGTTTCTGCTCAGTCTTCCCCGCTGCACACAGAAGCCTACAACATGACGGGAATATCTGTTTCTGCCTGCGAATGGGAAGCCCTGTGTGGTCACCACCAAGCCCCTCACAGGAGAAAGAAACAAGGTTTCCCAGGATCACAAGATCCTCTGCCTGCCTCTTGGTCTCCCATGTCCATCAGGCACATTCCTGAGCAAGGAGTGACTTTTTTTGCAGCTCACCAGGAGAGGGCAGGTATCTACAACCCCACCCACAACAGGCCTCTACCTGAGATAGTTCATAAAATGTAACATCCATTGGAAAAACTGAAAGCCGCATAAAAGCAATCATACGCTTCAGACCACCCAAACCACCCCTCCTTTTGCCAAGAAACTAGCTACAGTGCCACGTCAAACCTATTAATTCTCACAACAAGAACTTCCCTTTGGAATATACTGCCATACCAACCTGATGGAGTATCATGACTGTCATCCAAGGGAAATTTAATTCCATGTATGTTTATCCAAAAGACAAAGACAAACATGTCCTCAAACTAGTTTTATCTAATAAAGTTCCCAAAACCCATGGTTCATTAATTACATGAATCAAAACAAAACTCTCAAGTAAGTAAAGCTTCATTCCAGAGCCTCCTGGCCTATCTCCACTTTCCTAATGCCTTCTACCTTGGAAAAGCTCATCTAAATATATTTCAGTATGATGGGCCCATGACTGCCCACAATATTAAAAGCATTTCATGCTCCAGTGCCACAGGAAATAAATAAGAACCCAAGAAAGATGTCAAACCTGGGGGGGTGGCATTCACCTGTAATCCCAGCTCTTGGGAAACACACCAGGAGAGCCAAGGGTGGGTTCCAAGCCAGCCTCACCTGGGCTACACACTGAGACTCTGTCTCGAAAAAAGCAAAAATTAGAAAGCAAGCCATGTCTGACTGGAAAGGCTTGTCATGAGAACTGTCCACCAGGAGACACTGCCACTCTGCAGAGCCTGCACCTCTGACTGTCCGCACCCGCAGGAGTCTCCACGCACGCACACACGCATGCACGCACGCACACTGCAGACCCGGCTTATCTGTCCATGTTCCATGTGAATCCAATTTCCTTGCATTACCTCGGCCCAGGTCAGGGATGAATGGCTGTCAAATTCCCTGCGGAATAAAAAGAAAAAGCCTTTCTCCTCCCCGAGGCAGCAGGTTTCAATGCTCAAGCACATGGCTAATCTGCATATGTGAAGTTCAGAGGGTTAAGAACAGAAAGGCTCACGGAAGGGCTGTCTTCAACATCTTGGCGTGATGCCCGACAAGTGAGATTGTTGAAGAGCCACAGATAGCTTCTGGCAGCGGCCAGGGGAGAAATATTTTGATCACGTGACACCACGCACACTACCTAGTGTGTTTCAAATGTGAGACTTTTAGAGTCACTATAAAAAGTGCCTCGGATGCAAAGTAAATCCCGATCGCAGCAGCCAAGCTAATGGAGCTTCCTCTTCATCAAGTGTCCCTGTCTGGTGTTTCTAGAAGCAGGGAGACACAAGTGTCAACATACAGACAACCCATTGGCTCAGCCTACCAGCTGAGTACAATACTGAAAAGGACATTCGGGCTAAAAAGTTATCATTCCTGTGAGCTGTCCCCACCCAGCACGGCTGCCTTAATCGGCTCCCTTCCCTCCATTCCTCCCTCAGCCACACGGGAATTGCAGGAACTTGCAATTCAAAATCAAAGTGCGCACAGTGCTGACGAATGTCATGTTGCCATGCAAGAGGAGGGACCCAGGTGACCCGAGAGGACACAGCTTTGGGGTCAGGAACTGGTACTAAGGGGAAAGGAAAGGGGCAGTTCTGAAAGCCAGCAAGCTTCTAGCCAGTGTGACTGCTGTTTCAACCTACTTAATTCATAGAGGAAATTAATTAGAAGCAAGAGAGCCTATTTGGAAGTTGACTACTAACAATTTCCCTCAACTCAAAATCCACACTGCTAGGAGGCCATATTTCTAATTAAATGGAGTAAGTAACATAAGAACAACCCACAAACCGTCTTATTTAATTAATCGAACCGCTGCTATTTCCTTACTCGGTGATCTAAGGACAATGAACGCACGGGTCTAACAACGTACAAGCACTCTCTGATGTCTAGATGTCTGGCTTGCGCCCTACACAACATCAGTCTTCTGAATTTATTTTTCCTTTTCAGTTAAAAAATGTGACTATTAAAAACACAGGAAAACTACAACTCAAATTTTAGATTTGCCCAATAACTCAGTTTTCCTAAATTTGGCAAAGTAAAGACATACTAGGAAAACAAGCCAAAATGACGGATTGGAAATAAACTTTAAATATTAACATATTTGTTTTGGGAGAAAAACCTGATAGGCTGATGATATATTAACTAATAAAGAACTATATCAAACTCATTTTATATCCTTACTGATGAGAAAATATAATTCTTGTCACTAAGGGCAATTGCTTGCAAAGCCTGATGACCTGGGTTCGATTCCCCAGTAACCACATAAAGCCAGATGCACAAAGTGACCCATGTACCTGGAGTATATTTGCAGTGACACCAGGCCCTGGTTGTGCCATACTTATTTTCTCTCTCACTCTCTCTCAAATAAATAAAAACATTTTTAGCCAGGTGCAATGGCACACACCTTTAGTCTCAGCACTCGGGAGGCAGAGGTAAGAGGATCACTGTGAGTTTGAGACCACCCTGAGATTACATAGTGAATTCTGGGTCAGCCTGGGCTAGAGTGAGCCCCTACCTCAAAAAACCAAATATATATAATTTTAAGGCCCTTTTCATTGCCAAGTACCTTATAAAATCCACTCCTGGCAAAATTCTGCAAGTATTCTTCCGACTCCTTTAGAAGCGAAAAGCACAGCGAGGCCAAGCAACTGCCTGAGGTCACACAGGTAGTCAAAGTGCTCCCTGTCGCCCTTGCCTCTGCTCCCATTGCCAGACCCTCGGCCTGGAGTCAATGTCTGTTCTTAGCTTAAAGCAGAGCCTTCTGCTCCTCTCCCCACCCTCCAGCCCGCCTATGTGGAGTCTCGGGCAACAAAGTGTTCCCGCATCACTCCTTGACATGATCACTTGTTCCCAGCGCCAAAGCCCACGCACACAAGACCTGACTGCAGAAGCTACTTCTGCAGAGGAGAACCCATCATGTGAAACAACACCCCAAACCAAGCCTGAATTAGGGATCCTTTCTCGTCCACATCATGGCAGCCAAGAGCCTCGGGAAGGCCCCTGGCGCCTGATCCTGGAAGTGGATAAGACGCACTGGGAACTGACCATTGTGAACACATTATCAACCACCTTCAAGCATCTTTTGTCCGGTGCTGTTTGGAGGTAGGGTCTCGCTTTAGCCCAGGCTGGCCTCGAACACACAGCAATTCTACCTCTGCCTCCCGAGTGCTGGGATTAAATGTGTGCACCCACCATGCCCAGCAAGCACTTCTGTGCTTTCTTTAATTTTTTAGGTTTTCAGACAAGCATACAAAGTCATGGGTTTCTTCCCCCTCATAGGTGTGATTATATTTTGTTCTCACTCACCCTCTCCCCCACGCCCTTCCCCTCTCCACTTAGTCCCTGTGGGTGGCACCCCGAGGCCCTTCGCTTCAATTTCCACTGTGAAAAAGGACCCGCAGAAGCTGGGAGGCAGCTCGGTGTATCTAAGCACCAAGTGGTGCTCAGTGTTTGTTCAGAGTAGAATTAAATGTTGTCCCTGATCGTTTTATACATCTCAGCATTAAAAAAAATCCTACACCTGTTTGAGGCAGGCCCTCAGCATTCCCAACGTTCCCATTCCCTACTTAAGAGGCGCCCTCACCCCACGTGTAGGAAATTACAATTCTGCTAGAAACCAACCCCAAGTACTGAGTACTTGTACTCAGTACTGAAGCAGAGGCAGGCGCAGGTACTTGGCGACTAAGAGCCCCAAGTCGAACTGCTCATAAGCTCCGGGACTCCTAGATTCAAGTTTGAAAACTTCTTCCTGGGCACCAAGTGGTGCTCCTGAAAAGACTGGGATGCAAATCAGGAATGTGGACAGTTAATCACTGTGAGAAAGGGCTGGGACTTCTAGCTGTTAGCAGTGGCATGAGGAACCAAAACCAGTCGGCACCAAAGCCCGGTTCGTGTGCCACTGAACCCACCAGGCTCAAGCTTCCAGGCAGCACACAGCTTCGGAGCTGGGAGGGCTTGTCCTAACCACCCCCAAGAGCCCAGGAAGCAAGTGAGGTGAGGAGAGGAGCACCTGCAGGGAAGGTTCTCAGGAACATTCCAGAAAGGAAACCAAACTACAGGGGAGGGCAGAGAGAATGGCTGAGGACGCCCACCCGTGAGCAAGGTCTGACCCATCCATGGTCTTTCAGCATCAGGAGAGGCTGCCTCACGGCAGAGACAACCTGAAGCCCAGCAAAGTCTGGCAGCTTCCTCTGAGAGTAGCTGCTCACAGCCGAGCTGTAAGGAACTCACTGGGTACAAAAGACTGGGAACTGGGAAGAATTTTTTTTTTTTTTTGGGGGGGGGGGTTCGAGGTAGGGTCTCGCTCTAGCCCAGACTGGAATTCACTATGTAGTCTCAGAGTGGCCTCGAACTCACAATGATCCTCCTGACCTCTGCCTCCCAAGCGCTGGGACTAAAGGACTAAAGGCTGGAAGTGAATTTCAAGGCATTACAAGGATTTGAAATGTGGCGCCTAAAATGTCAAAACTTAGGGGCTGGAGAAGTGCCTTAGAGGGTAAGAGAGCTGTGGCACAGCACGGGGGCCTGAGTTCGAGCCCCAGCACCCATCTAACCAGCTGGGGGTGTCCACACACGTGCAAACACCACACATAACACACTACACAACACACACCCCAGCACACACAAACAAGTTTCAAAACATAAATGCCCACATGTAGATCAATTCTGGAATTACCAAAATCAAGATCAGGTTATGAAGAACGGGGAGTGGCTGACCGTCTGTGACACTCTCCACAGAGAGAAATGGGAGGCCACCAGGGATTCCGGACCCGCCTCCACTCATCATGAGTGCCTGGCTTTCCGAAAGGTTTATTTCGGGCCCCGAGCGAGCAGGAGCTCCAGCGACTCCTCAGCCGACATGTATTATCTAAACAGTCACCAGAAATACTCCGGGAGCCAAGGCGCTTCCCAACCTGAGTACTGTTGAACTTTCTCCCAAGACTCAATGTAAGGGAGGAAACTGAGAAAAAGAAAAAGGGGACCATTCTATCTAAATTTCAGTGATTGCATTTCCCATTTTCAGTGCCTATTCTCTGTTATGGAGCTACATTTGGTTCTGGCACAGAGCCAGTAACTGAATGGCAGGCATGGTAGTCACCAGATGACATCAACCTGCAATCACTTTTTTCCCAAATCCACTCCCCACCCCCAAAGAGCAGGCCTCTGGACTGCTAGTCACACTTTAAAAAAAATGAGCCGGTGCTAAGTCAATGATGCCAAAAAGCCGTGATCCAGGTGCCCGGACCCCAGCCAGCGCCTGTGTCTGGAACAAGGCTGATTGTGAAATCCAGTGCTCAATAAATAACCACCAACCCTTGTGTCCAGGACAGGCATGTAGGTGACACACACCTCACAGCATACACAAATGCTAACTGTTCACACCTGAAATGACGCTGCTTCCCAACTCATTTCCTCTGCGTCCCAGAGACTCTGTCACCTGCACACAGAACTGACCGCATGAAGACGTGACTACATACCAGCACCACTAGTAGGTAAAGCACAATCCTAACACACACACACAAATAAGTAACTCTTCTGAAGCAGCCTTGAAATTTTAATCAAGAGGCCAACCCCCATATTTTTGTGTTTTCTCCATGTACAAAGAACTTGCATTTCTGCAGAGGACTAGACCCTAACACAAGGGGAACACAGATTTGGAGGTAAAGCACTCTGTGAAAGAGCACAGCCATCGCCTGGCTGGGGGGACAGCATGACCACTCAAAGTACAGAAAAAAAAATCACTACCAATGATTTTCCCTAATAGTACAAAAATAAAATAAATGCCTAAAAAGAGACTAAAATGAAAAAAAAAAATAGGTAGAGTGATCCTGGCATGAGTTGATTTCTGTATCCTATGACCAGATTCTTCTCTCCATAAAATACTACAACGTTCAACTTGAGAAAAGCTCTGAAAAATCTGTTTTAAAACTTGTAACAGCAGGTCTAGTAATGACACAATTACACATGCATATCCAAAAAGACCATACTAGCAGACTACTAAAAACAAAATCATCAGCAGCATTCTAACAGAACCTGAAGAATTCACTAAGAACCTAGCAAGCGGCAAGATTAATGGCCATAAAAAGATGTCTGATTATAATACATGGTAAGATTTTGAGGGCTGACATGAAGAAATAAATACTTATTGCTGTTTAAAAGGATGAAAAATACTGTAGAGATGGATAGTGGGGAAGGCTATAAAGACCATGTGCCCGTAGGTGCTTAAATACTAAATTTTATGTTGTATTTTCTTTACCAATATCAGAAAATACAGCTCTAGATACATAACAAAATTTAACATCCTATTACCAAAAAAAAAAATAGATATGGTACTGCTGTCCAAGGATTTTCTTCTAAATTTCATCAAAAATGGCTTCCCTCCCATGCTGCTCAGTAAGGAATGGGCCCCACCATGACGCTGGGACGTGCACCCTGCAGAGCAGCCAGCAGAGGCTGAACCTCCCTCAATCCCAGAGGCTCCGCACTAGATTCCCACCTGCCTAGATTCCCACATCTTCCCAACCAACTGCAGTAATGGAAGGTGAGTGTCTTCTGTCTGTGCTTAAAACTGCAAGGCTTCAGAACGTCCTGGCCATAAGTATCATGCAAGAAACAAATTAATTTCATCACTAATTTATCTGTCAAATTCAGTAGCCTTCTAACATTCTTGGCATCGCTCCATACAAGAGAGTTTGAAAACTGCTCCTTGGATCCTATTCAAATAAGTAAATTTTAGATAGTTTTCTTAACAACTGCTCCAAGCTAAGGTCTTTAAAAGGACTGGGGATGCTTGCCTAGCCTGCACCAAGCCCTGGGTTCAATTGTAGCACATCATACAACTGGGTGTGGTACCCCAGCATTCGGGAGGTCATGTTCAGCTACACAGCAGAGCTCATGAGATCCTGTCTCAAAAAAATCTTAGAAAGATTTTTAGAGACATGTTTGGTAAAAACTTACTTGAGGATATACATATTATACTTTGATAAATTCATTCAGTCAGTGTGAACTTTTGAATTAAAACTACAGTCTATGTATGCATATCAATAGTATAATTTATTCTGATGTTAGCATAGGGGAAAATGAGTAGATTCTTTAGGACACTCAGGCTAGATATAGTAAGTACTAAGTGACACCTAAATCGGTTTCTACTCATCAAAGCTGTAAGAGAAAGTCACTAAGGTATACCAACCAAGGTTTCAGATCAGAATTAATTCAACCATCCAATTAAACCACAGAGGGCCACTTAGTCTTATGCAAATAGCCTCCAAACACGACCCATAACACTGACGAATATTCTCCATCTATTTTTCTATATAAACATCTGCCTGTTGCTCCTCCCCCACACCACAGGAAACAGGACTTGGGATTCCTCAGCCTCAAGCATGCGTGCTCAGCAAGTGTGTCCCGACTTTCCCAGTCCACAGAGAATGAAAACCCTTGTGCTCCAAAGAACAGGACACCAGAAAAAGCACACAGCCTAAAATAGCCCGGTTCCCAAAAGGCCTAAAAGGTAGGTATGGCCCCTTAAGTAAAAATAGCGTTGTGAAATGTCATAAAAATTTTATACCATCCATTTTGAAAATGTAAATATTGCAAAAAAAAATTAATGGGATTCTTATTAATATTCATCTGCAGCCTCCGTAAATCTGCTGTTTTAAGTAACACGAGACGACAGTTTGATCCAACATAAATATCATCCTCAAATTTACAAGTCTGGGCAACCCAAAATGAAAGTGACAGGAGCCACAAAACATGGCTCACAGCACACAGCTTGGGGACCAGGGCAGGAGAAGGCCGGCAGAGCAGGCAGGGGTCCCAGGCCACATAGACACACAGCAAGGGCAGTGTCTCCACGAGGAGGGAAACGTCAGGATCCTGACAAATTCTACTTCCCGGGAGGACAGGGTTAAGTGAATGAAAGGATCCCCGCAAGGCTGGCTGGGGTGGGTGTATCTCAGGGAAGTCATCTTTCTCTATACAGCCGGCCCACATTATCAAGGGATAAGGTCCATTAATGAAAAACAGAACTTCAAACTCAAGCCCACTACACCTGTTAGCTTTAAAAATCTTCCTTTAAATCTTTGCTTTAAATCTTCCTGTACCTTGTCCAGAATCACTGCTAATATTCTATCATAATGAAGATGGTATTCTCCTCAGCTCTAGTGAAGGACCAGGCTGTTAGAGGTTAAGCAGATCAGTGAAAATGCACAAGAATTAACTGGATTTTTCCATGCCCATAACACACTTCTGATACAGTTAGTGACTGAGGAAAATAGAATATTAAAAACATAGTCAAAAATGCAACCTTAAGTAGATTTAATAAAACAAAAGAAAAAAGAAGGGTTAAGGTTTCCCATTACAGAGCAAAGGTAAGAACATATTCCCTGGAATATACTTATTGGTTTACTATTAATGGTAACTAAATTCATGATAGCTACCTTAAAACTGGCCCACTATAAAAACAAGCAACAATCAGAATTAACACAAAATCAAGGTTCCCAATTTAGAAGAAAATGAAGTTGTACTTTAATCCCATGTACCAGAAAAATCAAAGACTGTAGGCACTTTTATTATATTTTATTAAATAATAAGCCTTTTCTACGAACCACTATTACCAAGTTCACCTAACTACACAGCAGCTATCTGTACTTAGGCAAATATATATTAAGTTTAGGCCACAAAAAAAAGTCTTTCCAAGATTTGGGAGAGCAGCTAACTGGGGATTCCATGGGGAAAGAAAGGAGGTGGGGTCGTCTTATGGCAATACTAGAGCTTCAATCCATTTTAGGGTAATAAGGGTGGACGCCTCCTGCTTTGTAAGCCCTTAATCGCTTTTCTTTTCACGGTAAATAAGACTTAATTATTTACATTCTATGAAACTAAAGATAAAATAGCAGGAATGAAGTTCAGCACAAATGTGGACTTCCTAAAATCTTACGTATGTGAGCAGACCCCAGTGTTCCCGTCCAAATACTCATCTCAGAAAAAAAAATGAAATAACAAACTGAATCATAAAAAGGTTTTATTTCTGTCTCTAAAAGACCCTCCCCCTACAAGTGGGGGTCGGTTTTGTTCCCAATGACAACATACATTTGCCATCCAACACAAACCATTTCCCTAAAGTCAAAAATGAAACTAAGTGTGTTAAAAGCCAAAAAAATTTTTTTCCATTATTTAACAACATGACTTAATATTTTATGAACTACAGTCCTGTAGTAATTTAATATTTTGGACAACTGACTGTTTTAAGTAGTTATCATAGTAAATACTAAATAATACTATTCTTCCAAAAGCAAAAGGGGGGAGGGGGTGTGAAAAAAAGACACATTCCACATATTACCGGTGAGGTACCTAAGAGAAATCTGTGAATCGAGGTCATATGTCCACCCGTTTTTCCTTTCAAAGATTAAAAAAAAAAGCTATTCCCAAGGGCCACACTGAGGCCATAATGGATTCACTCTCATTCCAAGAAAATAAAATACTTAAAATGATTGGTGCCATTAAGAAATAATACTCTAAAGTGCCACAGACCTACATTTGTCTCTAACTTCATTTGTTTGTAGTTTACAAATATATCTTTCAACTGTCCCTTTAAAAACAAACTGACAAAGCAAAAAAAAAAAAATCACGTGGGCTTATTTTCAGTTTCTCTTTATTTTTACTGTGTGAATCAAAAACAAAAATTGAAATCCCAAGTTTTCCCATAAGAACAGAAAAAACATTTTTATTCAAAGTAAAACTCCACCAACTAAAGATACGAAAACGGCAGATACCAATGTCCAGCCTAGAGCTCGTGGGATTATTTGTTAAATTCAGGCCTTTATTCACACTCCCTGCTCAAATATACAATAATTATTAAAATACACCTTCCTAAAATAATTGAGCTAAGTAAAAACATACAAACCACCCCTGCTATTCCCTTCTGACAGATTAGAGTTTTCAAACTTCACAGCATTGAGAGAAAAATTATTTTGAAAATAACACACGAAGTACAGCTTGCCTGTAATGTACTTGCCCTAATTCATAAACAATTCAAAGAAAGCTCAGAGTACCTAATCTAACAAAATAATCAAGTGGAGAGGGAAAAAAATCCTTGGGGCATTTCTATATTCTCCAAATCAGAAGCAAATATAAAATGTTTAGTATTTTACAGAGAATTGTGTTGTTTCCCTTTTAGCTAATTGTTCTCTGCAAAAAAAAAAGGTTTTCTCATTTTGTGGTTTTTAAATATGCCAATTCTAACTGAAACTCTTCATCCACAAACATCTTAGAACGGTCACAACTATGAAAACGCAAATCATTAGAAATACAGAGCTTTACTAGAAAAGCTAACTGAATATCAAATACACAGCTTAATTCTGGTTTTAGCTCATTAAATATCCTCCAAAGATATTGTTGCATATCAGAATCTTGAAAGTTTAAATGTTATATTGATCTGTGTGCTGACAAAATTAAAATATTATTCATCGTTTAAAGGGCAGGCTTTAATTAAAAAAAAATTACACTAAGCCCAAACTGGTATAATTTGTACTGTAATTAGTTCTCAATGGTCAAATCTCCAACCCACGATTGAAGTCCGTGATAAATGTAATGTCCATTTTGTAAGATTGTCATCAAAGCCCAACACTGGACACCAGCATCGAGTCTCTCTGTATTTAATCCTCTTTATTAGTGACTATGATTTATAACAATTTAAGCTCTAAATAGTACTCAACCTTGCATCTGCTTGTAATAGAGTTCGTTTATTATTTGTGGCAGGAATTTTGGTGACTGTACTGCTCAGCACTTTCTATTTACATCAGCAGTGCTAAATGCCCAATGGCGAGAGGGGAGCCAATCAGATGGCAGATGAGATGTCAACTCAGAGGCAGCTGTCTGGAGACTATTACAGCCAGTTTACCTCCACAATTCAAATTCCAAACCCTGCAGAGGAGATCAAGTCTTTAGGCTCAGCCTCACCAGCAAGAAAACAGCCAGGGTGCCAGGCCCTTCCTAAAGACGCTGGAAGGGGACAGACAGAGGGGGATGTGACAGCGAAAAATAAAGAAAAGCCAAATAAATACGGCCTGTGCCATGGCCTGCTGGGTTTAGGGAATAAAATGCATTCCTAATCCATGACCAAAATAAGTTCAATCGATCCCGAATCTGCTCCTTGAACCTCGCCTCTCGCTTGAAGGTGACTCCTCTGCTAGCAGCCCCATCATGGATGTCCCTGGCTAGGCTGAGGAACGAAGCGATGGGTTTTATAAGACTTATATTATGCATTTTTATATATGAATAATAATTTTTTTACCTCCGCATCGTTGTATATCTGGGTCTTATGCCCCCAACTCCGAAGCCAGACACCGAACATCCTCGGGCGGCCGTGGGGGTCACCGAGCTATAACCTATCTTTCATTTTTATGATTTTATTTTATAGTTTGCATTTCATCGGATCTATCTTACATCTCACGAGCTCACGAGTCGGGGGCCCTCGAGGTGGGCAAGAAAAGTTCCTCCCTGTCGGCCCACGGCCCCGAGTGGGGTCCGGTCAAGCCCCGCGTCCCCACCCCCACGGCCTCCCACGCCGACCGGGGCCCGGAGCCCGCGCGCGGGTGGGGCCCGGGGACCTCCTCCAGGCCCGCCGCCCCGGGGCCTGGCGCTCGAGGCGGCGGCGGCGGGGACCGGAGCCCCGGAGCCGGGCCTGGGTCCCGATCCGCTTCCCCTCCACCCCAGCCCCCGGGCGACCGGGACAGCGAGCAGCCCCGAGCCCCGGGCGGAGGCGCTGGCCGTGCGCCCCCGCCGCCGCGCCGCGCCGCGCCCCGCGAGCCGAGCCAGGCGCACGGGCTTCCAAAGTACCGGGCGAAGAAAGAAACTCGCGTGCGGGCGGGCGCGCGAAGCCCGGGCGGGCGGGCAGAAGCAGGCCCCGGGCCCCGCGCGAGACGGTTACCTGCGATCTGCCCATGGTGGGTCCGGGAGTCCCGGGGCTCATCGCCGGGTGACTTCTTTGTTGTGCGGCCGCCCAGGCCGGGCTGGCGGCGGCGGCGTACTGGGCGCTCAAGTCCTTGCCCAAGCCCATGCCCGCGGCCGCCTGCTGGCCGCCCGCCGCCCCCGCCGCCGCCGCCGGGGACTGGGACTGGGACTGCGACGGCGGCGGCGGCGGCGCGCTGGGGCTGCTGTAGTCGGGGTAGCCGCCGCCGTAGCTCCGCATCATGGGGCTCGGGGACGTGAGCAGCTGGTTGAGGGTCGGCGTGGCCCCCGACGGGTGCTGGTTCTGCCCGGCGAAGCGTTGGAAACCTCCCGCCGCCGAACCGGCGGCCGCTTTGCTGAGGCTCGCGGCCCCGCCGCCCCCGGGGCCCATCATCATGCCGCCGCCGCCGCCTCCTCCGCCGCCGCCGCCGCCTGGCTGCCGGGGGGAGCTCAGCACCCCGAACCCCGAGGACGAGCCCCCATAGCCGCCGCCTCCCGCCGCTGCTGCTGCTGCCGCCGCCGCGGCCGCCGCCGCCACAGCTCCCGCTCCTGCCGCCGCCGCTCCTCCTCCTCCTCCTCCTCCTCCTCCGCTGCCTCCTCCTCCTCCTCCTCCGCTGCCTCCTCCTCCTCCGCCGCCGCCGCCCGCGCCGGGCCGGCTGTAACCCGGATAATGGTTGTACTGGCTGCCGGGGTACCCATCGTGGGAGTTCTGCAGGGGGTCCATACTGCCCGGGGCTCCGGGGCCGGTGGAGGCGGAGTGCATCATCCCCATCCCGGGGCTTTGTTGTCCGCCATGTTGATCAAAGCCAGGCCCAACGCGGCCACCGGGGCCGCCGCCGGCCGCGGCAGCGCTGCCGTAGTAATGATTAAACTCCGGGACGGACGCTGAGCCGCCGCCGGCGCCGCCGCCGCCGCCCCCGGGCACGGCGATCGCGGCCGGCTGCTGCTGCGCGCCCAGGCCCGGGTGCTCGTAGCGGCCACCCGTAGGCTCCCCCATCTTGGGCGGCACGTCGTCCTCATCGCCCGGTTTGCTCAGCAGAGGTGGTTGGCCCGGGGGATCGGTCTGATGGCCCGTGGCACCGTCCTTGGAGCCTCCATGTTGCGACTGATCCATATCCGGGCCGGGCTGAGACGCGCCCCCACCAGCACCCGCGCGTGCCAGGCTGCTGTTGGGAATGGGCTGCTGCTGCTGCTGCTGGAGGCGGCTTAGCTGCTGCTGGAGTGCGTGCTGGTGGAGGTGGTGGGCATGGTGGTGGTGCTGGTGGTGGTGGTGGTAGTGGTGGGCATGGTGGTGGTGATGGGGCGGTGCGGCGGGGGCCTCGCCAACGGCGTTCAGGTTGTGGTTGGGGAGCAGCCCCGTCTCCATAGCCGAGCCGAGGCCCGCCGAGGAGGACGAGGACGCCGCCGCCGTCACGGCCGCCGCGGGCGCGGAGGAGGACGAGGAGAGCGCGGCGGCGCCGGCACCCTCTCGGAGAGCCGCGTCGGAGCCGCCGCCGCCGCGCCGGGCGCGCTCGGAGCCGCCGGCGGCCGCGGAGCTCGCGCTCCGGGCCGTGTTCAGTGGGTGACGGGGGTGCGAGGGGGGCACATGATTCAGACCGCCGACGCCCCCCGGCTGAGATCCCGGAGCTGCGGACGCCACCGCGCCGTGCGCCCTCGTCTCCAGGTCCCGGGCTCCGGGCATCGATCTCGGCCCGGAGGGCGCACGGCGCTCGCCACTCTCCACCCGGGCCCGTGCGGCGGCTGCCCGCGCGGCCATGATCGGCGCGGCGTGGCGTGGCGTGGACGCGAGGGGGGATGGGGAGACAATACCCCCTCCTGCGCGCATCCACGCGGCCCGCCGGGACGCCCCGACCCCCTCCCCGCCCCCCGGGCCTGCGGGTGCCTTCCGCTGCGGGGCCTGCTGCGGCTCGGGGCTGGCATGGGCAAAGTTGACTTATTTATTTTTTATTTTTTTATAAAGTCAGGTTTACAAGGAAAACTTTTGCTCTTTTTCTTCTCTAACCCGGATATGGGGGAGAGACTTGACTGGCTGAGCCGGTCGGGCCCCAGCATGGCAGGCACGCGGGGAGCGGACGGGCCCGAGCAACTATTATCCACTTCTCGGGGCGCACTCGCAAAACGCGGACTGGACTCGGCCGGGGCGCACGGCGCGCACCCCGGGGCCCGGGCGCCGCTCCTGCCCCTCGCGCCTCCGTCTCCTTGCCAACCCGCGGGCCTGTGTTTGTTTTCCCGTCTAAGAGGAGCCGTACAAAGGTGGAAACCGAGTCTGGACGAGCAGACAAAAGGCCCAGAAAAGGGCTGGGGAAAAAAGTTGTCTGGTGGCCTCAGAGATGGTGAAGAGCCCGCCGAGAAGGAAAATATTTAGGCAATCCCTGCAAAAGCTCTGTCTCTCCCTGGAGTTACGTAATTTTTCACAACCTTGGCCTCTTGGCCTTGATTTCAGGCCATCGGAGTAATTCCCACAACTTCTTCCAACTGCAAAATTAGGAAAGACTTTTTTTTTTAAGTCAAGGTTAAGCAGACAGCTCTGTGCCCTGTACACAGCAGGCACTTAATAGATGCTTATGATCACTCTAACAGCCAAAAGAATGTTTATGTAACTTTTATAAAGGCATCTTAAGTAGGTATGAAAACTTCTAAGTATTCCTATTGGAGCATTTTCTTACAATGTGGTGGGTTACAATGCGTTCAAATATGTAGAGCCCTGTGTTATCACGTGAAGATTTAAATATTGGTTCCAAAACAGCAACAGCTAAGGTTTATCCCATGTCTTCATAAATCTATACGCCACCTTTCGTCATATTTCAGAGGTTAATGTGTGCAATTAACCCTCTTGATAGTTCATCTCTAAGTAATGGGAAACAAAACCAAATGTATTTAATAAACACAATCAATAATATGAAGTAGTCTGGCCCTAAAGCAGAAATATTCTATACTTTGTCTTTTTTTTTTTTCTGGTTTTTCGAGGTAGGGTCTCACTCTAGCCCAGGCTGACCTAGAATTCACTATGTAGTCTCAGGGTGGCCAACTCATGGTGATCCTCCTACCTCTGTCTCCGAGTGCTAAACGCGTGCACTACCACGCCTGGCTCTATACTTTGTCTTTTTAAAAAGTACCCATGGTGTCATCACTATGACGTTTTAAGCATGATTATGATCCCAAGTAGCACTTTGAATGTCTTGTAGACTGGCAAGGACTCGGTGGAAGGAGAGTGTTAGAATCCAGAACTTCCCAGAGGTCATGCTGACAGAAGGAATATGTGAGAATTTCATAGTGTACTTTTCCAAAATCATTCCCTTAGCAGCTCATAAAAACTATTTTAGTTTATGTCAACTGCAGTGGTTGTTTGCTAGACTAAGCATAAATGTTACATGACTAAATAGAAAACAATAAATGAAATTTAAAAGTGGTGACTAATGTGGGGAAGGAGAATGAGGTGCTTCTTACCCAAGCTTGGATGTCACAATGCTACACAAACTAGAAAACGGGTATATCATGGCGCCTACGGGTAGCGGAACCAAAGATGGATTCATGCAAGTCATCAGTTTTTCCTGAATATTCTCTCTGTATGTTCCAATACATACTAATTCTATGGCTGTGTCACAGAGAATGAAATTTTTAAATTTTCATATACAAATATAAATATATGTCTGTGTCTATAAACTTCCAAAATCAGTTTCATATTTATGCTTTTAAACATAGCCGAACTAAATACATAGATCATGAAAGTACATTTTTTTTCAAATTGACAAAATATATCAAAGTCAGTTCAGACTAGTGTAGCCATATGTTGTGACTTATTTTCACAAGCAACCCTAAAAGGGAAAATGAGTCACCAAGTTCAGTTCTGGCTTTTTTTCTTAGAAATAGTTTTGTTTTTTTTTTTTTTTTCATGGAACTAAAAGACACACGCACAACATAGAAAATTAAGCATGGAAGTGAAATCTCTTTGAATTCCGTGTGCTTCAGCAAGTCAACTAGAAGAGGAACCGAGAGCAATGAAACCAGAGCCCCAAGCGCTCACAATGAAGTCAGCCTGGGATAAAGCGACACATGCCAGTTTCTCCTCCCCAATGGCAGATGCCACACCCTAAAGCAGACAGAAGGCACCGCAGCCTGCTAGAGCACACACACAAAGCCAGCCGGCAGGACTTGGTTTTGTCTTTTAAAACACTGAGAATGCTCAAATGCCTTCTTAAAGGCGTCTTTGCTGAAGATAAAGTGTGGCCTCCTATTTATTCAACTTTCCCAGCACACCTCAGGAAAACAAAATAAAAGCCTCTTAGTGTTTCATATTTAAAAAAAAAAAAACCCAGGGCTTAATAAACAAAACGGCAATTGTCAGGGGTCTGTTATAAAGTGACGAAATAGGCTCACATTTCAGAGAAGTGCAGTTTCAACCCCAGCTGATCTTTTCTGCTGTGTTCCTTGCCTCAGTCACTTCGAGGGCCAGTCCAGCCTTGTTTCTTTTGAGACACCAGCAATAGAAATCACTGCATTCGTTTTTCTTAAGGAGTTCCTTAATTTTACACCCTTGCCTCAATTTCAAACCACGATGACAACTTTCACAAACCCCTCTCCCCTCAAGGAAGCCATGGGTGAAAGTGGAAGCTACCCATGGCCTTGACCACTGTGCTGCACCCCCAGACAATCTCTCCCACCCACAGGGTGCCCCCTGATGCCTTCCTATGTAGACAGAGGATTACCCATTATTTTGTTAAACATTCCTTTCTGCTTACAAAAGGGTTTTTTTTAACTATATGGAAATATTAATATTCAAATACTCCTTTTGAATAAGTTTTAGGGGACTGAATAAAAGGCTCTTCTACTTGCCCACTGAGAGAGGATTGAACCAGATGGTAGTTTAAGAATTCCCCAGTTCTTTCTGCCTCTCCAAGGCCCATCGTACTGTTTGCTTTCAGATTAGCCCCTTTTACTATCCTCCGTTATTTACTCGATGACTGAAGCCATCACGACTCACTGCCCATCATATTTCCCAGTATTCTTTCCGTAATTTGGAAGCAATTTAGAATAAAGCCCTGTCAAGGTTTTACAAATAAGAACTATTAAAGAATGAGGCTTTGGATACTTGCTTTCCTTTTAGATTTATGAGAGATGCGGTGAATGGAGCTAATGGGATTTCCCTACTGATCTTGGTCAGGGACTTTAAAAATCACTAAACAATTGTCCTTTTCACTTCTCCGATTTAGACGTTAGCAGTGAATAACTCTGAGTCCATGCAAGATATGAGTTACAACATTTGATTCGAAACAGCTATGCAAATTATCACTGGCCCCTAAGTTCAGAATGCAAAACAATTAAGGCTTTCCAGGGATGGATGGGCAAAAGAATAATTTAAATTAATTCAGGAACTTCGGCAAACAGTATCACCGTTATATTTAACGTGCTAGGGAAATGATACTGAGCACAGTAAACTAGATGGAGATAAACTGCACTTAATTATTCAACAAATTCACCTAAAATCCACTTTATGCCATATTCAAGGAAGAAAGATAAATGTTGCCTTGGTCTTGTCCTTCCCAGAGGGATCAACTATGAACAACTTCACTAAAATATATCGAGATCTGCATTCAGAGCCACAGAGGATTTGTCCAGTAGACAACTAGGCCCAGACAGTCTCATCCAAGGACACCGCCTGTCATGGTTTGATCCAGGTGTCCCCCACAAACAAATGAGTGTGTTCTGGGCAATCGATCCTCAGCTGATGGCAATTTGGGTTTTACAAACTCGATGGAGCTATGTTGTTGGAGGCGGACTTTTGGGGGTTATAAGCCAGCTTCCCCTTGTCAGTATTTGGCGCACCTTCCTGCCATTATTTACAGTGCTGTGGTGGAGGTGATGTCCACCCCACTGCTCATGCCATCGTTTTTCCCTGCCAGGATGAAGTCTCCGCTGGAGTCCTTAAGCCAAATAAACCCATTCCTCCACAAGTCGCTTTTCTTTGGGTTCTTTCTGTGCAGCAACTAGGAAGTTGACCGCAACACCACCTATAGTTGTGCCTAATGGGTAGACATTAGCAAGGACCTATCTGTCACCTTTCATCTACACAGCTCTGATGACATCAGGGACCTCCACTCTAAAGTCCCTACAAACAGTAGCAGCAGCAAAATAAATAAAATACCTTATTACATTTTAAAGCATCGTAATTTTATCAATTGTCCACATTTTGAGTGATGTATGATTTTTCTGTTATAGCCTAGTTTACAACAGTGGCATACCTTCTGGACAAACATGTTTTCAATGACATTTCTTCCCTTTTGTCTTCCTTATTGCCCTCATCCATTTTGCCATTGTTGAAAATTACTGATACATCAGTAATGGCACATGCCCATTATCCCCAGGATTGCAAGTTTAAAGTCAGCCCGGGCAACGTAACAATACCCGGTCTCAAAATAAAGAGGGGCTGGTGGTATAGCTTAGTGGTAGAATGCTTGCCTAGCGCACACAAGGGCCTGGCTTCAATCTCCTTGTTAAATATAGGCATTCATGTGGCTTCATTGCTGATGCTCTACTACTTGGGTAAAAACATTTTCCAAATCATTCTAGTTCCTCAAAAATGAATACTTGGGTATTAAGCATATTTGGTATGACATGTAATAACCACCTATAGAAAAGAAAGTCATTTAGAAGATCTGATCACCTCGGTTTTTTTTTTCTTTTTTCTTTTCTTTATTTTTTTTTTCTGGAGAGGTTCTTGTGGCTTAATCTAAGGGCCTGCTGGCTCTTTCTCACAGGTGTGATTAGTTGCTTTAAAGTACATATAAGCTTTGCAAATAAAACTACTTTTTAAGCACAAGAAATTCCAAACAAGTCATGTACATTAATGTGGTGCATTCCTCATCTTCATTTCAGCTGTTAACAGTCACTTGCTTTGGACCTCATTCATTATACAAATCAACAGGCACCTTCAAGGGTAAATTAGTGACAGTCATCTGATTATCCTGGGACATATCACTGGACTTGGCTTGATCCTTCTCTTACCAAAAATGGCATAATTTTATTAAAGAATGTGCTTATTGATGCATTCCCTTCAAATGCTTAGGTTATTAAATAAAGGGAACTGTTCCTCTTCAAATTTAAAGGACTATGTCTCCTGACAAGATGTTACAAGACTCACCCATTCAGTAAGCTCCATCCAGAATCATCTATAACACTCAGGTGACTCATCTCAAATCGCTTTTCTCTCTGTGGTGCAGGTAACCTCGGAAGGGCCATGCTTGCTGGAAGGTTTCCCTCCCTAAGAAGAAACCACCAGGAACAGCGAGCTGACCCCCCACTCATTCATTCAGCAGGGAGAAATAATTTTCAACATTGAGTGTACCTGCTTGCCATCAATCAAATGATCATACCAATAAACATTTAATTGTGAAGTGGTGACAGGCTCTGAAGGATACAGGTGCTGTAAGGGAATTAACTGGATACTTGTAGATCCAGGGGCTTTGTGTAGACTTCCTTTTGGGTATGTGACGAGCTGAACAGTGAAACACAAGAAGAAATCAAAGGAGGCTGGTGCTTATGACAGGGATGCCATACTGGGCCCAGCAGCCTTAATTAAATTAGGGCTTGTGTTCCAACAGCAATGGGAAGGAGCAGAGCCTTTTCTCAGGAGACTGACAGCAGGCCTGGGATACAGCAAGATACCCGCTGGCTACATGGAAGATGGCAGGGGTCATAGAGCCGGAGCAATGGGAGTTAGATCAGGGGTCAGGTCCCAGGAGCCCAGGCTCCAGGCACTAAGGCTAACACTCCTTGGGATCAGCTGAAGCTCCTGACATCTTATGATTGTAAGAAATAAAAGAATCATAAAAATTAGCTAATTCTAATGTTTGCATTTCTAAAACCTTAATGTAGTAGCCTTCCAAAATTCAACTCAGTACAAATATGCTCTTCACACAGAACGAATCTTGGGATCCATCATTTTTAAATGAATTCATAGGGCCCTGCAGGCACTGTAGTCTGGCAATAGATCACTTTCAGACCTAAAGGAAACTTAGAAGTCTAGGAAGCTAGTCTAGGTATTTTGTGGCCTGAAAGCCTTCTGTCACATAGGAGCTTATGAGATCAAGATTCGACTGAGGAGATGGCTCAGCAGTTAAAGGCCCTTGCATGCAAAGCCTGATGGCCCAGGTTCGATTCCCCAGTAGCTACATGAAGCCAGATGCACAAAGTGGCACATGCATCTGAGTTTGTTTGCCGTGGCAGGAAGTCCTGGCTTACCCATACTCTCGCCCACCTACCCAAATAAAGAAATAGACAAATAGATTTTTTAAAGGTTCAGCTGGATGTGGTATCTCATGCCTATAATCCCAGTACAACAGAGGCTGTGGTAGGAGGATCTGTGAGATCAAGGCCAGCCTGGGCTAGAGTAAGACCCTACCTCAAAGGAGAGAGAGAGAGAAAGAGAGAGAGAGAGACAGAGGTGTTTCCTTGTATGATCAATGGCCCTGCTGCCTGTAACCAGGCAGCAGGTCATGCTGGGAACATATGTGGTTAAGAAAAACTGCTCCCTTCATGGCCAGAGAGATGGGGTGAGAAGAGACAGACAGGAGGAAGAGGATGGGGTTTCATTATTCCCTTCAAGGGCAAGGCCCCAATGACCTAAAGACCTCTCATTAGGCCCCACCCACATCTTGAAGATTCCACCAACCTCCCCATAGCACCACACTGGGAACCAAGCCTTTTGGGGACATTCCTTCTAAATCACAGCAGAGATGACTCATGGAAGACATTCAAAACCAATGACCTAAATGTGTCTCTACTAGAAATAAGTGTACTTACTCCCAAGACCACCTTTCCTGGAAGGCTTGTTTACCAGCACCAAGGACATCTAGCTTGTCATGGTTGTCAACATCCGTGTGCAGTGTGAGTGCATATCTCGGCCCTGCTTCTCGCATTTTCTAGAAGCAAGAGTGTCCCTGGAAGGGAGCATGAAAAGAAAGCAACCTGCAGGGATTGGGGCCTCCAGTACTTTCTTCCCATGCAGGATAGCACACAAGACTAGAAGATGGAAAACCTCAGAGAGAAACAGTTGTATTTAATCAATAAAGCAAGCCACTTCCCGACTGCCTTGGGCTTTATAACTATTATTACTTGTCATTCATTATGTTTATCTCATTTGCAGCACTCTCTCTCCATAGAGCAGAGAAGCAAGGTGCCTACCCACCCAGTATCTATCCCCCCTCCCTAAGATCCTTCAGGACTATGAGCCCTAATTATTAACTAGGCACATTTTTAAAGTCATGGAAGAGGTGGCCGGGAGGAGATTGTTCAGTGGGTAATGTTTGCCAAACAAGCATGAGAATCTGAATTCAGCTCCCCAGCTCCTATATAAAAAGTCATATATGGTGGTAATTGTATCACTGGGGAGGCAGAGATGGGAGGATCTCTGGGGCTTCCTGGCCAATTAATTTAGCCAAATCAGTGAGTCAAGGAGAGACCCTGTCTCAAAAAAGAAAGGGGAGAATGATTGAGGAGGAGTCCTGACATTAAGCTCTGGCCTTAATGCTTGTACACACACACACACACACACATACACACACACACACACACACCAAAAACAAAATTAAATTTAAAAGACAACATTTCCCAAATGCCCTCAGTGACAGGGGTATTCATGTGCTTTGACAACTCTTAGACAGTTCCATGTTAATAGTAGTTCACCTGCAAACTTCACTTATGATAGGAAAAGTAAACTTGTAGCTTGTTTACACTGCCAACTTTTCTGCTTGGTTGTGTTTGGGGGTTTCTTTTTGTTTGGGAGGGTGTTTTGTTTTTCCTCTTTGTTCTTCCTCTTTTTAAAGTATTTAATTTATTTATCAAAGAGAGAGAGAGAGAGGGAGAATGGGTGTGCCAGGGCCTCCAGCCACTGCAAATGAACTCCAGATGCATGTGCCACCTTGTGTACTTGGCTTATGTGAGTACTGGGGAACTGAACCTGGGTCCTTAGGCTTTGCAGGCTAGTGCCTTAACTGCTAAGCCATCTCTCCAGCCCCTGTTCTTCCTCTTTATAAATCTCAACTGAACCGGGCCAGTGCATTACAGTTGCTCACTCACATAACCCTCCCAAGAACCCTCAGACACTGAGTGGGACTTCTCAAGCCTTGGCTTAGAACCCAGAGAGCAGCAGTACCTGCTTAACTGGGCTGCTAGCAGTGATTCCTACAGAGCTGTGACCAGAGCTCCTGGCTCACAGTGTTTGATAGCTATCATTTCATTTGTGGAGGACCTGACATCTCTCTAGCTGGATTACCAATTGCTCAAGAACAATCTTCCTAACACACTTCTTCCAACTTTGGACCCACAGAGAGCTCTTAGCCCTTCATGGTTCAAATATGCAAATAAACCCATCAACATACATCTTCAAGATGCTTTCTTCTTTCAGCCAGAAAACTGACAGAATTTAAGCAACAGTGCCTTGCTGTGTGGCTGTTCACTGAAAATAAAGTCAGGATTCCTAACTTGTGAGTTTTTTTAAATATGTTTTGACAATTTCATATATATATATATATATATATATATATATATATATATATATATATATATATACATACATATATATATTCCCATATATATTGTCCTAGTTCAGTCACAAACCACTGGGAGGAAAGTATTTATTGAAGTTATAGATCCAGGGGAAGTTCCATAATGGTTGAAGAGGTTGCCCACCCCCCTTCACAGATCTAAACAGAGAGAGAAAAACCCATCACCAACACTACACAAATACCAGCAAACAGTAAGCTCTTAGAGCCTGTTCTTTGCATATCTATGGCTGAAATTCTAGATCCACCCCAGACACACCATAGGGCTGGAGCCTAGGAGGCCAGGCCAAGGTGATACCTCCTCTAGCTAGGAGGCTGGAGACCAATTACAAGCTTTAATAAACTCTTGAATCTATTGGGGGACACCCATTTAAACCACCACAATCTGCCCCTGGCCCCCAATAGATTTATAACCATTTTACATTGCATATTATGTTTAGTCCATCCTTAAAGGTCCCACAATTTTTACCAACTTTAAGGCTGTCTTAAAGTTCTAAGTCTTATCTGAGACTTAAGATTGTCTTTTAACTGAAAATTTTATAAATCAAAACAAGTTACAAACTTTTAATATATAATGGCACAGAGTAAGCATTTTTAACTATTTTGAGGCATAACAAGACTGGACCAATGTAAACTCAACAACAATTAGGCAAACATCAAACACTTGTAGTTTAAGTCCAATATCACAACCAGTGACTGGCAGTCTCTGGATTTTTTAATTCTGTTCCTCCAGCTTGGCTGAATAGATGTCAAAAACTTTTATCTGGAGCCAACAGCACTTCACGGTAGCCCTTGTACAGTCTTGGTATATCCAAAACATATTTTGATCTCCATTGTAAACCATGGTTTATCTTTCAATGGTTTTACTGGCCAATCTTGGACTTTATGTCCTGTTCCATATACCATATCTAAGTAGCAGTTCCTGGAAACTTATGCACTTTATGAACCTCTCCATGTATGTATTTTTTATGATTTTAAAAGCAACACTGGGTTTGTAGGACACAGCCATATTGTTAATCCAGGGACAAAATAAACCTTGAAGAGCAGATTTTTTTCTTTTAGCTATTTTTAAAAAGAGTTTGTACAGTCTATTATCAGTCCTTTCTGGGTAGAAACACCTCAGGCATCTCTCCATTGTTTTAATATAAACAGTTGGGTTATCTTCTTTAGGATTATTAATGTGTTGACAATAGCAGCTTCATAAACCTAAAGCTAGTCTCTGTACCTGTAAGTTAATTTTTTTTATTTTTTTCAACCTTAAATCTTAAACTTTTAGTTTCATATCCTTAGCCAAGCACAACAGTCCATTACTCAAATTTAACTTTGGTCAAACTCTCTGGGCATGGGCAGTAGGATGCATTCACCCCTTGTTCTAGTTACACAGTTTTATTTAAGTTTTTGTAGTCTCTCCTTTCCCTTAGAAAGTTCATAGGCCAAGCCTCCAAATGTAATTCTTTCTGTACTTAGCATTTCCAAATTCTCACCAGAATAGTTTACAAAACTTGGCTTACCACTCTGGAAGGCATCTTCAGTTGCAAGTACCAAGTCCATGTCCATTCCTCTAGCACACAAGTCCCAGAAGACTAAAATCCACACTGTCAGATTTATCTCAGCAGTATCATCCCACTCCTGGTACCAAATCTGTCAGAGTTAATCACATACTGCTGGGATGAATCTCCAAACCAGGCACAGTTTGTGGAGAAAAGTATTTATTGAAGCTATAGATCCAGGAGAAGTTCCATAATGGTTAAAGAGGTTGCCCACCCCCTTCACAGATCTAAGCAGGGAGAGAAACCCATTACCAACACTACACAAACACCAGCAAACAGTAAGCTCTTAGAGCCCAGACTGTTCTTTGCATATCTATGGGTGGAATTCCAGATCCACTCCAGACACACCATAGGGCTGGAGCCTTGGAGGCCAGGCCAAGGTGATACCTCCTTCAGCTAGGAGGTTGGAGACCAATTGCAAGCTTTAATATTGAAGGATATCCATTTAAACTACTGTGTGTGTGTGTGTGTGTGTGTGTGTGTGTGTGTGTGTGTGTTAAGATAGGGTCTTGCTCTAGACCAGGCTGACCTGGCATTTACTATGTAGTCTCAGGCTGGCCTGGAACTCATAGTGAACCACCTAACTCTGCCTCCTGAGTGCTGGCATTAAAGGTGTGTGCCACCACGCCTGACTTATAGTATATTTTATCATATCCATCCCCACTACTGTCTCATCCCTCTCCCACTCCCCTGAACCCCTACTTCCCAACTAGTACCCCTCCTACATTCATGCCTAGTTGTTTGCATGAGCACAGGTGGGCGTTAATTACTTGAGGATGAACAATTTACCAGTGATTACAACACTAAAGAAAATGCCCCCCCCCTCCCCTAACTTGTGTTTTCATTTACTTAGAAAACACGGGAAATTTGTCAGGTCTACCTGTCAAGGTTATGTGAGTGCTAACCTGCATCCAAAAGCTACTGTTGTCCCCAAAGCTGATCCTGTCTGCTTTCCTGCCTTTACCTCTAAGTGGACTCTTCCTTATTCTGTTAATAAGGAAGCATCATGTGGCCACTAGAAACATCCTGTAGTTAGTCCCTAGATTCTTAACTGGAAACAGTATGGCAGCGCAGAGTGCTTTCAATGTGTTTTGCACTCAGGCTCATCACTCCAAGTCTTGGTCTATGTGCATCTAGCAAGATGCGTGATTATAAACAGCGTAAATGATTAGGGTGGATTGAGTGGTCAGTTCTCCATTGATCCCCAGGAGACACAATTCAAAATATTCACCCTTTTCTAAAGCATAGTAAAAACTCCTCTGGTTTTTTGAAACCAGACCAACAACACATGTAGAAAAGCCTATGGACTATTTTAAGTGAACTTATTTTTTTAATCTCATTAACTTTTCACCATATGCTGTTTATTTTTTTTACATCCTGCATAGGCTTAAAACGTGAAAATAGACCAGGCCACTGTGTTTCATTTTGGGCACATCGTTATGTAGATGACATACACAAACTCTGGGGAATTCACAGAAAAACAAAGATGATTTTTTTTAAAGCTTTTTAAAGATGATTTATGAAAAAAATATTTTTAAAGCTCTATGTATTCCCTAACTAAGCAAGCCAGGAGGCAAACAGGAAACCTGCTTCCCACCACATGAAGAGAGTGTTAACCACCAGACATTTCTTGATCTGCAGAAAGAACTTGGATTCACATAAAACCTCCATGCTTACAGGCTGTGCAAGTTTGGGCAATTTACATGGCCTTGTTGAATTAAATACCAGAGTGTATTTAAACACCAGGTGTAGTTCAGTTGGTAGAGTGCTTGTCTAGCCCTGGTTCGATCCCCAGCACTGCATAAACTGGTTGGGCATGGTGGAGCACACCTGCAATCAAAATAGAAGGATCAGAAATTCAAGGTCATCCTCAGGTACACAGCAAGTTTGAATGCAGCCTGTGACATATGAGTCCCTGTCTCATAAAAAAGGGGGAAGTGGAAAAACGGAAACAATAAATACTAATTTTCATATCATCTGGGGGCAAAGTAAGACTTCTTTCTGTGGGGCAAAGTAAGGCTATATAGCATTGTAAAGCATTTAACATGTTGCCTAGAATTAAGTAGAGAGAAAAAGAGAATGAATTCATTTTCAGTTATTATCCCTGTCTATTATATGATTTCCAGAAATTGGATCTCTCTAGCCAACCTGGAACATTTCTCTTGCTACCTGATAAAAATTTCCTCATTAAAGATATTTGATGGGCTGGGAAGATGGCTCAGAGGACTTAAGAATGCTTGCAGGGCAAGGTGAGGACCTGAGTTCAATCCCCAGCGCTCATATGTGGCTGTGCACATTCATAACCCTAGCGACTGAGGACAGAGACAGAGGACAGCTGGGCTCACTGGTTAGCTAGTCTAACTGAAACACTGTGAAGTCAGGGTTCAGTGAAAGACACTCTCAATGAAATAAGGCAGAACAGGCGATGAAAGAAGACATCCAATATCCTCTGACTTCCGCACGTGCAAACACCACACAAACACTTTTATGACCCATTATTGGGAATATATGTGGAGTTCATTCCCAAAAGCCTGTTTGGTGCAGAAGCAAAAGAGAAGAGAAATATGGACATAAGAGAAAAGAAAAGACAAGCAGGAGACACTGCAATGTCTGCCACTGAGGTGCTGAAGACTAGCACAGCTCACTGCATGACCTCTCCTTCCCAGGAGCCCTATCTATGAGTGGACAGAAGATATGGAAGGAGAACATACCAAAACACAGCATTTTTCTTTCCGTCAATGGTTCATTCTTGAAGACCCTCAACCCCTTTCTGAAAGACGTGTCATCGCTCACTATGTTTAGCTGACCTTCAGGTCAGTACTGAGAGACTATGGCAGACCCAAGTCAATTGCAGAATTCTGTGGCTACATAGGACAATTGGGTGATGTGAGCATGTTGATTTGGAGTGCTCATGAAACACTGACTCCTGTATAGAACAACCAGAGCACTGAGGCAGAAGAGAGGGAATGCAAGCTGATGGCCTTTGTTCTCTGGAATCCATGCTTTCTGTGCAGAGTCCCTGTGGTCCCTTTAGTTGCTATGACCAAAGATTAGTGAGAGCTGGAGATAAGAGATTACTTTTGCCCAAGGGGATGCTGCAGGGAACAGAAGAGAAAGGAGTGAGGGTGAAAGACGAGGGAGGGTAGAAGAGGGAAAGAGGAGAGCTGCTAGAATAACAGAGAGAGAGAGAGAGAGAGAGAGCTGTGCACTGTTACTAGAAACATTGTATCTAGAAAAAGCACTGTTGCACATTACATTGTATCCTTTGACAAATGTATCACTAGACAGGAGTGTGTGTGAGATAGATAATTCATGGATATCCTAGAAATTGTAGGCTCAAGGTGAAAACTGAAAAAAATGAGTAAAGCTAAAGCCCTTCCAATTGCTAATCTTTGGTGCTGACCATTTATGGACAAATTCCTTGGATTACTATTCCACTTTTTTTTGCCCTATTTTATTTCATAATCCCTGCCCCACATTCTGACTTCTAACGTCTTCTGACTTCCAGAAATTCCCCATCTGTAATTTCTAGTGTCCTTCTTTCTTCTAGAAAAACTCTTCAACCTTTAGTTCCCTCCTTTGGCTTCCCTCTGCTTCAATATAGAAAATATAGACTACATATCAGAATCATGGTATCCTGTAATTATAATTCAACTCCTGCTGATTAAAATGATAGTGGCAGGTCTATTCAATTAGCTGAACCCACAGTGTCAAATATATAAACAGCCCAGGGATGTGGATGGGGACGGGAGTGTCAACAGCCTTTGACCTGGACCAAGTACCTGCTGACACAGCCTTCAATTTCCCCATCTACCAGAAGTGAATGGACCAGTTGGGTTACTGATAACCCTTTTTCTTTCCTCACAACTTCCCTGAGTCCTTTGTAGCCTAAAGATCTTTCTACGCTTTCCCTATTCCCCTGCCCACTTCTTTTCTTCCTTCTCTGCCCCACAGACCTGAAGCAGATCCCTACTCCTTTCCTGCTCACAGAGCAGCTTCTCTGCAACCCGTCTCCCTTCATCAGGGTCAGGTCATTACCCTGAAGGTCTAGTGGCTTCCTTCAAAGTCTGGCTTGAGACCTGCCTGCTCTGAGAAAATGGCTTGTAAAGAATCCATTTCTAGGGCTGGGGAGATGGCTCAGTGGTTAAAGGCACTTACTTGCAAAAGCCTGCCAGCCTTGGTTCAGTTCCCCAGCACCTACTTTAAGCCAGATGCACAAAGTGGCACATGTGACTAGAGTTCATTTGTAGTAAGTAGCAGGAGGCTCTGATATGTCTATGTCTTCTGTCTCTGTCTGTCTCACTTTCCCCTATTACAAGAAAGTCTTAGATCCAAGAAACTGTCCATCTTGGTCCTCCATTGCAAATCCCCCAAAACCTAACAATAAGCAAACAAAAAAGTGTCCTTCCTAATCCCTTAGCCTAAAGAAATGAAGCAGAATTCAGGCCAGGTCATGAGGTGGGCGGCAATTTCAAAGGAACAATTTCTAGAGCTCTCCTCTGCTCTTCTGAAGGCAAACCATGGTGGACAATGTGGGGAAGTCCTGGTGGGGACTGATGAGGTGAGGGTGACCACCACCCCCCACCACCCCCAGCAGGGTGAGGTACCAGCACTCTTCCCCCAGTGGAGGACTTGCTCAGAGTCTTGATTTCATAAAAAGTGGCCTGTTGTCTTGAGAATTTCCAAAAGAAAAGTTCTCTGCTTGACCATATGGATCAAAGGCCTTGAAGTAGCTACATAGATTGCCTTAGTTTCCAGCCTGTGTTGCCTGGAACATGGGGCATAGGAGAATTTTGTAGAGAGGTGGAACTTCTGGCTGGGGCCCAGAAAGACTCTGCAGTAACCCTATAAACAGGATTCTGCTTAAAGCTGCTCTGAAAACATAGGAGCCAGGTGGGTGACACAAGCCTGTGATCCCAGCCCAGACTGCACGGTAACTGTCATGGTTGTTCCCAGTGTGCCATTCATACAAGGGTCTGTAAAGATTCTTTTCCACACAGGTAAGCATCTTCGAGGGGGCAGGCAGGGGCTGCTATGGACGAGACCATGGACAGCAAGATGTTCAGTGAACACCTGGTATTGTGGGGCTGGGGGGGGGATCAGGGTGTCCAGGGGCCTGTATGACCCAAGGGAGAGCAAAGTCTGTGTTTATTTATTTTTTAAAGTATTTTATTATTTGCAAGCAGAGTGAAACAGAGAGAGAGAGAGAGAGAGAGAGAGAGAGAGAGAGAGAGAGAGAGAGAGAGAGAATATGGGCACACCAGCATCTCTAGCCACTGCAAAAGCCACTTTGAGGCAAACTGCAGATGTATATGCCACTTTGTGCATCTGGCTGTATGTGGGTACTGGGAAACTGAACCCCATTCAATAGGCTCTGAAGGCAAGCACCTTGACCTTGAGCCATCTCTCCAGCCCTGTGGTTTTTTTTTGTTTTTTTTTGTTTTTTTTTTTTTTGAGGTAGGGTGTCTCTCTAACCCAGGCTGACCTGAAATTCACTATGGTCAGGGTGGCCTCGATCTCCTGATCTTCCTACCGCTGACTCCTGAGCACTGAGATCAAAGGCATGTGCCTCCACCCCTGGCCTGTGTGGTTTTTAGAATCTAGGGCGCATCAGTGGGGACTTTAGTCTCCTAGTCTCTTATTTACACCAGCAGAATTCACTGGAGTCGGGTTTCAGGCTGGTGTTCTACTGTTTGCCTTTTTTTTTTTTTTTTTTTTTGAAAGGAAAGAAAGGAGGAAGTAGGGCCATTCTAAGAAAGTAGCTGGGCGTGATGTCTCATGACTTTCATCCCAGCACTCAGGAGGCTGAAGTAGGAGAATCGCTGTGAGTTTAAGGCCAGCCTGGGCTACAGAGTGAGTTCCAGGTCAGCCTGGCCTAGAGTGAAATCTCAAACAAAACAACACCACCCAGGTAATAAAGCAGTACTTAGAAAGCTTCTCTGAAAGTACAACCAGCCTTCAACTGTCAACTGACAGCCTTCCCACTGGTTGGCAATCACCCAGAAGTTTGACACCCTCTACTGGGGAGGGTGTGGGAACCAGCTAGTAAAAGTGAAAACCGGATCTGCTCTTTTTAGAGAGATTTGGTAATAACTAACCAAATTAAATCACATTGACCCAACACCACTTTTAAGCTTTTGTCTTACTATCCCTCATAAAAGAACAAAATGACATATGTCCAAGGCAATAGAGATCTTATTCAAAATCACTATGAAACAGCAACCATGTGACAAAGTACTAATCATGTGCTAGAACACATGGTATGAAAAAAAATCTATGAGATATATAGTCTTTTTTTTTTTTTAAATCAAAGTGCAGTCAGGCAGGGTGGGGCATGCTTGTAATTCCTGTTCACATGACCCAGAGACAGAAGATCACTGCAAGTTCAAGGCCACCCTGAACTGCAGAGTGAATTCCAGGCCAGGCTGGGATGTATAGTGAGAGCATGTATAAAAATACTAAAGCCTATACAATGCTGTCTTTTGTGTAACAGGCAGAAAGAGTAAGAATATGTACATATATTTGTTTATATTTATTGGACAAAAGCACTGAATGAAAGGGATATATATATATATATATATATATATATATATATATATATATATATATATATATATGGCAGGTAGTCCATATCTGTAAAGATGGTTATCAATAGAGAGGGAAGAGAATGGATGGAGGGAGTGGGAATTGGGAATACCCATGTATACCTTTCTATGTGACTCTGATTCTCTCTTCTCCCTCCCCTCTCTCTCTCTTCTCCTCTTCTCTCTTCCCCTCTACTCTTTCTTTGTGTGATGGTTTGTATGTATGTCCTGCATATACTCAGGTATTTTATTAAGCTTATAACTAGGCCTCCAAACCCCTGGCTGGAGGAGGTGTCACTGGAGGCCAATCTGGATCCTGGGGTCCAGCCCAAAGGTGTGTTTGGGGTGGATCTGATTCTTGCCCAAAGGTGTAGAGAGTGGACTGGATGTTCAGGCGCTTTTGGTATTGGCTGGCTGGTGGTAGATTCTGTCTGCTTGGATCTGTGAAAGGGAGCCAGTTCCTTCCCCTATTGGTGGAACTTCCCCTGGATCCGTAAGCTTGAACTAAATCCCATACCTGCCATAAACTGTGTCTGGTTTGGATGTGCATCCCAGCATCATAGAGCTGTCTACGATGGGAATCAACTCCTGGTTCTTTTGCATGCTAGGTAAACACTACCACTGAGTCACTCAGTTCGGTTTTGATTTTTCACTTATAAAAATATCGTACAGAGTCAAATACGCCTACAACTGAAAATGATCCCAGTCATTTTCCCCAGCAGATTACTTCCCTTCCCTCAGAGGTCAACCCTCGGATCACTGAGAGGGGCGGGGAGGAGGGTGGCACTGTCACACCTTGAAATCCATGGCAGATGCTGTGAGAGTGGACATTCTCTCTGCTATTCCCACTGTTCTGTTCTGAGCCTGCCTGCAGAGCCTGCCTGCAGAGCCTCTGGGTTAGCTGACTAAACCATGTCTAAGTCCCAGCTGTTGAATCTCACCTCTTTTCTTCTGAACTTGAGGCTCTGTGCTCTTTCATCGTGACAGCCTTATCTCTCCACCTCTGATGGGAATGGCATCTGGTCCCTCAACTTGTGGCCTTGTTACCTGCTGACAGTTGTAATTGGGACCTCTGGGTGTCAGCTTTCCCTTATGAGTGGTCCCTTCTGCCCACTGCTCACCAAAATCCTTCAGGACAGTAAAACAGCTCATGCTAACAGAATGCTTCCTGTGTGGTTGCATTGCAGGAACTCTGTCGAGGATCTCATGAGCCAGTATCTCTATAAGGACAGCAAACAACGTGAGGTTAAAATACCTTAGGAAAGGTTATCCACACAGCGAGAAGAAAGTTTCAGCCTGGACATGTCTCACTCCAAACACAGCAGTCAGGCCCATATTCCAGAACCAACTTACCCATGGTGCCCATGCACAGCAGACCAAGGAAGCCTGCACTGGAGGCTCCTGTCTCTGTTGTCTGGGATGAACTTGGTGCTGGACTTCTGGCTCAAACTCAACAGAATTCCAGGGTCAGATAGAGCCAAGCTATTCACAGTTAACCCTTCCCTGAATGGCAAACCACAGCTTACCAGCCCCTCACTTCTCTTAGCTAGGGAGTACCCCAATTTGGAATGGGACATACTAGCTATGAAGAACACATTTTTTAAAAATACAGTGATAGCCAGGCATGATGATGCACACTTTTAATCCCAAGGACTCACTCCCGAGGGGAGGCTGAGGTAGAAGGATCATTGTGAGTTTGAGGTCAGCCTAGGCTCATAATTCTTATAATTCTCTCTCTCTTTCTCTCTCTTTCTCTCTCTCTCTCTCTCTCTCTCTCTCTCTCTCTCTCTCTCTCTCGTGTATGATGCATTGTGTGTGTTCCTGTGTGTGCATGTGGGTGCCGGTGTGCCATGCATGAGCGCCAGTGTGGAGATGACAGGGCAATTTCAATGCCAGTCCTCGCCTTCCACCGCTGCTGGCCAGCCCAGAGCTTCTAGGGCATTCTGTAAGCTTCCACCTCCCTCCTCACTCTAGGCATGCTGGGATTAGACTCCAGAGCCACAGCCTTGACTTTCTACATGGGATCTGGAGATCCAAACTTAGGTATGCATGTTTGTGGGCAAGTGTTTTATCCACTAAGTCGACTCACCAGAGAGGAGAGGAGAGGAGAAGAGAGGAGAGGGGAGGGAAGAGGAGAGAATCAGAGAGCCACACAGAAAGGTATGCACGGGTGTTCCCACTCTTATCACTGTCTCTAGCTTTGCTGGGGTTCTTCTTGTTCAGTGCCATTTAGTGGGCCCATAATCTCTGTCATATTTCCATCTGGTAATTTCTCTGTTACATGATAGCTGACTTATTCAGATCTATTTCCCAGCTGACTATTGCACACCATGGTTTAACTATTCATTGAGGTTTTAATTTAAATGAATTAGTCATTTGCTTCCAGGAATCCAGTTTGGTCCCGTTTCAAATCGGCATACCCTCTGTTCATACTACCCATTTGTTCTGTTATGATTTCACACATCTCTCCAATTTTTTTACTCTTCATTATTTTAAGTGTAGTCATCTTTACATCTCTTTTAGGATGTTATCTGCATTTTAAGTATCATTTTTTAAAAATTCAGTCTTATGAGCCTTCTTTTTTTAATTTTTAAAAATATTTTTAATTTATTTACAAGCATAGAGATACAGACACACACACACACACACACACACACACACAGAGAGAGAGAGAGAGAGAGAGAGAGAGAGAGAGAGAGAGAGAGAGAGAGAGAGAGAGAGAGAATGGGTACACCAGTGCCTCTTGCCACTGCAAATGAATTCCAGATGCATGTGCCACTTTGTGAATCTGGCTTTATACCTTAACCACTGAGCAATCTCTCCAGCCCATGAGTCTGTATGGTGTGTGACTTTCTCTTGTGAGCTCTTCCACGAGAAGGTCACTCCTGTGGGAATCCTGCATGCCTTGGATCAGAGACTTGCCTCTGTGGTATGAATTCGTATTTGGTTCTCAAGATTCCCACAGTTCTCATGGTGTTGGCCACTTTGTTCTTGACCGACTTTTTGTTAGCTTATGAGCTGAGACTCTAATGCTAGAAGCAGAGTGTCAAGTTACATCTCACCCTTAGGTGTGGGGCTTAATTTCTCAGAGGAGATGATTCATTTTCCTCCATGCTCAAAGTCCCGGATAGGGCAAGATGCCTCACTCTCTAGCTTTGCTGGGGTTCTTCTTTCTCAGTGTCATTTAGTGGACTAAAGGCACTTGCCAGAGCAAGTCCTTAACTTAGGTTCTTCACTCCAGAAACTCATCTAGCATAGATGAGGCTATGTCTTGTTACCCATGAGGCTAATAAATACCCCAGAACCCACCCTCTAGACAGTGAGCTACCAGCACAAGCTTAAAAGTCCTACCTCCCAGGGGTTACCTACCTTCCATCTTGGTTCAATTATCATATCATATCATTTATCAACTATCTATCTATCATCTATCAACCCTCTATCTATCTACTTATCTATTTACTTTTACAGAACTGAGGATAAAACCCCAGGGCCTTACCACATTCCAGGCAAGCACTCTACCGCTGTGCTACATCCCCAATGATCTGTTCTCAAAAACACAATTTGTGTATTGTTTTGTTTTTTGTTTTTTGAGGTAGGGTCTCGATCTAGCCCAGGCTGACCTGGAAGTCACTCTGTCGTCTCAGGGTAGCCTTGAACTCACAGCGATCCTCCTACCTCTGCCTCCAGAGTGCTGGGATTAAAGGCGTACATCACAACACCTGGCTGGTAATATACTTTGTCATACTTTATTCAAAATATCTAATAGCCAGGTGTGGTGGCACATGCTTTTAATTCCAGCACTCAAGAGGCTGAGGCAAGTGGGTCACTGGGCGTTTGAGGCTAGCCTAGGCTACAGAGTGGGTTGCAGGAAAGCCTAAACTAGAGACTCTGGCTCAAAAACAAACAAAAAAGCCCTATATGTTTTTGGGGGGCGGGGGTTTCAAGGTAGGGTCTCGCTCTAGTCCAGGCTGACCTGGAATTCACTATGTAGTCTCAGGGTGGCCTTGAACTCACAGCAATCCTCCTACCTCTGCCTCCCGAGTGCTGGGATTAAAGGCGTGTGCCACCACGCCCAGCCAAAAGCTCTATACGTTTATTGCACCAGTCCACTTTGTTGCCAGAACCAGAGATTGTAGGAATAAATTATTAAGAACATGCATATTGAAATAAGTACCCTCCATTGAGTGTGATTATAGGTGATTTTTCTATTGGCCTTATTTTCAGTGTTTGGATTTTGTACAATGAATATGTAACACTTTATTATTTAAAAATACAAACTGATTTCAACTTTGAAAGGAAACTTTAGTGAAAACTGGATTAGTGTATCATATTATCACATAGTTTGGAAATTATTTTGCCTCCAGTTATCTGGTTTAAGCAGGAGGGAAAAATCATGCAAAGTTCTAAGACTTGGCTTCAGAAAAACATTACCAGCGAGAGGACCTGAGTTTGGATCTCCAGATCCCACGTAGAAGGCCAAGGCTGTGGCTCTGGAGTCTAATCCCAGCATGCCTAGAGTTAGGAGGGAGGTGGAAGCTGACAGAATGCCCTAGAAGCTCTTGCCGGCCAGCCACGGTGGAAGGTGAGGACTGGCATTGAAATTGCCCTGTCATCTCCACACTGGCGCTCATGCATGGCACACCGGCACCCACAGGAACACACACAATGCATCATATGAGAGAGAGAGAGAGAGAGAGAGAGAGAGAGAGAGAGAGAGAGAGAGAGAGAATTATAAGACATGGAAAACAGGTCAAGTAAGACGTTTCAGTAGTTTATTTTGTTTGGAGATTTGAGATAGAGTCTCATTATATAGCCCAGGTTGACCTCAACATATGGATTCCTGTTTCAGACTCCTGACTGCTGGCAGGTCTGTATCACAGACTAATGTTTTGAAAATATTTTTGATGGAATAATTCATTAATTGATTGATTATCGGGCTGGAGAGTTGGCTCAGCAGTTTTGGCACTTGCCTCCAGTGCCTAAGGCCCCAGGTTCAATTCCCCAGGACCCACATAAGCCAAACCCACAAGGTGGTGGCTCTGGTGCTCTCTCTCTCTCTCTCTCTCTCTCTCTCTCTCTCTCTCTCTCTGCTTGAAAATGAATAAATAAAATATTTTTTAAAAAAGAAAAATAATTGATTATCTATTTATTTATAGGCAGGTGTCTTTCTAGTTCAGGCTGACCTGGAACTCACTCTGTAGCCCAGGTTGGCCTCGGTTTCAGGGTGACTCCCCTCCCTCAGCCTCCAATGTGCTGGGATTAAAGATGTGTGCCACCACACCCAGACCAATAGATGATTGAGAGACCTTCCAGAAAGAAAGTTGTAGAGGCGTTTGAAAAACTAAAAGGGGAGTGATTTATAATTCACACAGTGTGTGGTTATTTTTTGTAGAAAACTCAAAATTAGCCAATAAAAAATGGTTAGACGTAATGAGAAAGAATGAATAAGCAAGACAGATGTAAAAATAAATTTTTTCTAGAAATATGCATGATTTCAAAAATTTTTCAATTTTATGTAAATAAAGTTGATTTAAAGCATCAATTATTCTTTGTTTTGTTGAGTCAAAAATCTTGCAATGTAACCTAGGCTGGCCTCAAACATGCCTCAGGCCTCTTTTTGAAAAAACAAACAAACAAAAAACTTTTTATTTATTTGCTAGGAGGTGGGGGCTGGGTATCCCAGGGCCTCCTGCCACTGCAAACAAAGTCCAGACACTTGAGCTCCTTTGTGTACCTGGCTTTACCTGGGTACTGGGGACTTGAATGTGGGCCAGCAAGCGTTGCAAGCAAAGTCTTTGAACTGCCGAGACATGTCCCCAGCCCTTTGTCCCAGGCTCCTGAGTGTCAGGATAAGAGGCATGTGCCACCTTGCCTGGCTCTCTTAGTTTTTAAACTCTGCTTCAGCACAATTCATGACAATGTGTATTTTGTGTCTTTTCTCTTTTTCTTAAGTCCCACCAGAGTTTATTTACTTTGTTAGGCTACTCAAAGAACAGTACTATGGATTCCTAAGCTTCTCTATTATTTATATGTTTCTCTATTTAATTGACTTATTTAATTGATCTATTATTTATATGATGGTCATTTATTTGGTTTCTGCTCTACTCTTTAAAGTGAGTGAGTGAGTGTGTGTGTGTGTGTGTGTGTGTGTGTGTGTGTGTGTGTGTGTGTGCATGTGTGTGTGTCTGGGAACCTGGGGCCTGTAGCATCTAGGCAAGCATTTGACCACTGAGCTAAATTCTCAACTGTTTTTGTATTTTTTTTTTCTTTTAATTTTTAGATAGACTCTCATTAAATTACCCAGGCTGATCTGGGACTCACTATGTAACCCAAGCAGACCTTGGATTTGCTATCATTCTCAGCCTCCTGAGTAGTGGGGATTCCAGGTCTGCACCACCAGGCCTGGGTAAAGTGTTCTGTTTCTTACTTTCTTTGTGCTTATTTTTCCTTTGTCTTTAATTTTCAAATGAAGAGACATGACTACCTAATTTTCAGCCTTTAAGCATTAATGCTACCAATTTCTCTCAAAATAGCAGCTTTCTGCAGGCTACAATATCACTTGTATAGTGAGATGGGCTAAGAAAATACACAAGGAGCAATTACACTGAATTAATAAACTATTAATTCTCTAAAACTTTTAGGGCTGCTAAGATGGCTCAGTGGTTAAGGTGCCTGCAAAGCCTAATGACCGGGGTTCGATTCCCCTATATCCACATAAAGCTAGATGCACAGTGGGGTATGCATCTGGGAATCATTTGTAGTGGCTGGAGGTTCTGGTGTGTCCGTTCTCTCTATCTCTCTGTCTCTCTCTGCATGTAAATAAATAAATTAGTTTTAAAACTTTTATACTATAATGAGTTTTAATGTCGTCAAAATATATTATATACACATATGAAATTGTCAAAAAAATTATGGTATAAAATTTTGGAAGTCAGTTTGGGAGAACACTTGCTTAACCTCAGAGAGTTAGCATTTTCTTAGGAAATAAAAATTAACCTACCTAATGCTGGAAAGACCTTTGCAGGTCTTAACCAGCAGTGGACCCTGCAAGCTTTATGGCCGAACAGCCAGGCCAAAAGTGTCAACCATTGGGTGGCATGTCTGTTATGGGGGAAACCAATTACTCTTTGATTGAACTTGAGGCCCGCGCCATAGGAGGGAATTCCTGCCTGGTTCTGAAAACCTAACCAAAAGCCTGTGGCTGGGGAGGTCACACATCTTAGTGGGGGAAACTACTACGATTGTCTGACTAAATGGATATTATATATCATGCCCACCAAACTCCTCTAAATACTGGTGTTTAGGTCCATATATTAATGCCTCTCTCAATTTTGGTTAGAGAAGCTTCTCTTTTCAGATGGTGGTGACCACTGGGGAGACTCGGAACTCACCGAAGTGCCGAGAAGTGACAGTGGAGTGTTCAGCACTGAGACATCTCTACCACACCCTACAAGGCTCTGGGGCCATTGCAGAAGAGGTGGCTGAAAGAACCTAAGAGCCAAAGGAAGGAGCCAAGTGCTTACAATGCTGCCTTCCAGACACAAAGTGACCTTGACATTCATGACCTCACAGTGGCTGATCCTTCCTACAGAAGAGCTGCATATGAGGAGGGAAAAAATGATGACATCAAAATGAAGAGAGGCCAAAGGCAAGTGGGAATTTAGAGGAATGGATATTTCAGACGGGAGAAGGGAGAGTGGTGGGAGGGGATTAGGAACATGCTATATTATCCATATGTATGGAGGTTGACAATAAAAAGTTTTAAAAAATGGACCTACTAAGGAAAAACTTTCAAGTTGGGTTACACTGAAATGACATCCGTTTATCAAAAGCACCATGATGACAACAGAAAGGCCAGCCGCAGAGTCATGGGAGGTTTCTGCTCCAGATTCATTTCAAGGAGCTATTCCCGGTAGAATGGGCCTGTAATACCAACTCCTCGAGAAGCTGAGGCAGGGGGATGACACATTCTATGTCTACCTGGGCTACAGAATGAGATCAAGGCCAGCTCCTGGCTTGCTGAGACCCTGTCTCAAAATAAGAATAAAAATAATCAAGAGGGTGAGCGTGTGCCTCAGGGGTAGACGGCTTGTCTAGTGCAGCAGGTCCTCCCCACATCGGATCTCAGGACCACAAGGGTTGCGGCTTCAATGTGAGATGTCCCCCGTGGGCTCTCGTGTGCGAACTCTCGGTCTTTAGTGGGTGACTGTTTGGGAAGTTGTGGAACCTTTAGGAGGTGGAGCCTTGCTGGAGGAAGTGGGTATCTGGGGGTGGATCTGGAGGGTTTATAGTCTGGCTTCCCATCCTGTTTTTTCTCTCCCTCTCTTTCCCTCCCTCTCTCTTGTTCCTGCTTCCATGCTTTCCACTCCACGATGGAGCAGATCCCCTCAAAACTATAAGCCAGAGTAAACCCTGTCCATCCTTCCTGCTTCTTACCATGTAGTCGGTCACAGCAATGGGTAAAGTAATTAATAGGACAAACAAAACAGTTGTCAAGGAATTTGTATCCTCAACATATAAAGAATTCACACATGTCAACAACAAAAAGACAAATCAGGTTTTATTTTTTCATTTTTTTTGTACTTGAAAATTTTGAGCTTTCCTGTTTTCTTTTTTTAAATTTATTGTCCATAATGAGTTACATTATTTAATGGGCAAACAATGAGTTATTATCCCCCGTTCCCCAATGCCCCTCTTCCCCATCCCCAATCAGCTGGATGTCCTTCTCTGTGGGCCATCTGGATCAGTCCTTGGGGCAGGGGACCATGGATAGCCTAGGAGTCAGGCCGGTTCTGCTGGCCTTAGAGAGTTGCTACTGAGGGCGGCCATGGCTTTGGGCATTCTCCCCCACCAAGGCTCTCACAATCTTTCCGCACCCTCTTCCGCTCAGTTCCCTGAACAAATCAGTTTTTAAATTGTACTGTCTTTATTTATTTATTTATTTATTTATTTATTTATTTATTTATTTATTTATTATTCTAAGAAAACATGGACACACCAGGGTCTCTTTCCACTGCAAACAAACTCCAGATGCATGCACCACCTTGCAATCTGGTTCTATATGTATACTGGAGAATCAAACTCAGGCTGATAGGTTTTGCAAGCCATCAGCTTTAACTGCAAGCCTTTAACTGCTGAACCATTTCTCCAGCCTTCCCCTTTTGGAGCACCACCTTGCAATCTGGTTCTATATGTATACTGGAGAATCAAACTCAGGCTGATAGGTTTTGCAAGCCATCAGCTTTAACTGCAAGCCTTTAACTGCTGAACCATTTCTCCAGCCTTCCCCTTTTGGAAAAAAAGTCAAAAGTGTGTTTTTTTTTTTTTTTAGGGAGGTAGAGTCTCAGAATGGAGTGAGTGCGAGGCAAACGTTCATGTTCTGTTGCTGAGTGTGTAAACTAGCTCAATCCTTTTGGAGAACAACTTTGCTTTGTGAAAAACAAAATACCCATTCTCTAACAATGATCTAGCGATTTCACTGCGAGGTGGAAAGTCTAGAGACAATACCCTGTTCCAAGAGCACTTAGGAAAATGCTCAGAGCAGCACGACCCCTGCTAGGAAAGAACCAGAAACAAATCAATGTCCGTTGACAGAGCCATAAATGATAAGTGATGGAATACTATGCAGCGAGGAGTATGAATCAATTATAACCAATAGCACAAGGCTGTCTCGAGATGGCCATCCGCGTGGAGGAAACAATTTGAAGACTGTATCCAGCATGAGCCCAGTTCTATATAGTTTTACAAAAATGTACTCAATATATGTGCTTTGTGAAATTACAGAAAGAAACAGATACAAACCATCAAGCATAAGATAAAGATGATATGAAGTGGGGTTTGTGAGGATGACTGGGAAATTCAAAGTTATAATGCTGTAATTTTTGCTTTTTTTCCTCCACTTGTTGGTGATGATACAGGTTCTTTGGGGGGGGGCGGGGTTGCCCTTTGGTAACTTTAAATTTTTTAAAGTGTTTTGTTGGTGAGGGAGATGGTTCAGCGGGAAGACAGTGCTTGCCCCCAAAACGTGAGGATGGGGCCTCCAACGCCCACACAAATCCTGGACATGGTGGTGTGTGTTGGTAATCCCAGTGCTGGAGGGATGGGGACAGGAGGATCACTGAGCTCCTGGTTCAGGGAGAAACCCTGTCTCCAAGCAAGGTGGAGAGTGACTATGGAAGTCATCGGAAGTCACCTCTGGCCTCCACACATCCAAGCACACACACGTTCATACATGTCCGCTACACACATGGACATGCAGACATATTGCTTTATATCTTCTCAGTGTTTATTGAAAGCCTTTACAAAATTGAAGACCAAGCAGTGACCCTTGCCAAGGTTGAGAATGGACACAGTGCTCAGATTGGAGAAGTGTATCTAAACCCCTACAGATGAAGTACAAACAAGTTCAGATCTGGCTGTGGAATCCCAGCACTAATGAGGTTGCGGATCACTGTGAGTTCAAGGCCAGACTGGGTTACAGTGTGAGCTCCAGCTCAACCTGGGCTAGAGTGAGACCCTGCCTCAAAAGTTAAGTAGAGCATAACATGGGGGGTGGAAGGGAACTTGCCTTCCCAGAAAGAAATGTTTCCCTGTGACAATGACATACCCAGAAGTGTGTCAAGGACCGTAAGCAGGAAAGTGGGGTCAGGATGCTTGATGGAAGTCATCGTGCAGCCTTCTCACTGGAGAGTGAGGATTTACAACCCAGGCTGGTGATGCAGCCCAGAGCTCTATGGTGGCTGAGGCAGGAGGATCTCAAGTTCGAGCCCAGCCTGAGCTACATGGGGGGAACCTGCCTCAAAAACAAATAACAATGACTTAAGTCATAGGGCACCCTAAAAAAATTCACTGAAGGAAACACAAGAGGATATAATTGATTTAAAAGAAAAAGCAGACCCAGAAGATTACAGACACAAAGAGCAGAGGTAAGCAAAGAAAATTAATAAATACGTTTGTAAAACTCAACAAACAAACAAATAAGAAAACCAAACCAAAGTGGGATCTAAGGTTTTAACAGTTGGGGAGACATTTTTCCAACAAAAGACCATCAGTGTACTAATTGCATAGATACATAAGTTCAGGTTTATTTAGCGTGTAGACAGAAATCACAGGGCTGGGGACGTGGCTCAGCAGTTCAGAGCACTTGCTGTGTAATCAGGAGGACCTGTGCTCAATCCCTGGTACCTATAGAAAAAGCCAGGCATGGCATACTACACCACACACACACACACACACACACACACACACACACACACACACACACATACACCCCCCAAAATGAATAATCAAATTTATGAAAAGGTAGAAATCACAACAAATATATATATATATATATATATATATATATATATATATATATATATATTCTTTTCTTGTGTACATGTCCACGTCTATGTGTGTGTGCATTTGCTTGCATGTACTTGTGGAGGGCAGAAGTCAACGTGGAGATCCTCCTCAGTCACTGACCTTAGTCTTTGAGACAGGACCTCATGCTGAGCCTAGAGCCACTAGACCAGTGAGTGAACCCCAAAGCTCTCTCTCCTTCCCAGGGATTACGGTGCACACCTGGCATTTTCTGTGGGCGCTGGGGATTCAAACTCAGGTCCTCATGCTTGTACAGCGAGTACTTTACCCACTGAGCCATCCCCACATCCCACAAACAAAAATTCAAATTACAGTTAAACGCTACAGAGCCTTACAAAACCTAGGAACCGCAAGTGAATGTGATTTATGTTAGACCTACCTCCCCTGTCATGCATTAGACTCCTTCTTTTTCTTTTTTTTTTTTTTTTTTTTTTTTTTTTTTGGCCATATACTTTGACCATCTCGTACTATGACAACGACAAATATCATCTTACAGAAGAAAAATAAAAAAAAAAACGGTCTTCTGAAGATAAATTCATCTTCTAACATGGTAAATTAAAAAGAAATTAGTCATTGTTGAAGAAAGTTTGTTTTAACTTCTCAATTTGTTGCTGGCAGTGGGGCGAGGCCTCGGATCCTTCCAGCTTTTGGATCTCACAAACTGGTCAAGCACTGGTTTCACCACACCCAGTAATCCCTTCCCCCCCTACCTTGCCAGGGCGGTTCTGGGCAGCAGAGTGTGCCAAGAGGACCAAGGAGCCAAGTCACGTGGCTCCTGGGCTGGGAGTAGAGCCATGCATTGTCCTGCCTCCTCTCCTAGGGGAAGAGATCAGCATCTCAGGGAGTTCAGAAAATGCAGGTTGTCACTGGGAGCTGGGAGCCAACGCCTTCCAAGACGACCCCTGCTTGAAGGGTGGCCTCCAGGCTGGCAGGACTCCGTTCTCAAGCTCTCCTGGGACCTGGGATCATCTACCTGCGTTGGAGGCCCTCGGCTGCAACACTAGCTCCATGCAGATTAAAAAAATTAAGTAATTAACATGAGGGCTGGGGAGATGGCTTACTGGGTAGTGCTTTCTGAGCAAGTATGAGGACCTGAGTTCTAGTCCCCAGAACTCATGTAAAAGTAGGGGAACAGAGACCCTGAAATCATTGGAGCTCTCAAAAAAAAAAAAAAAAAAAAAAAACAAAACCCTGTAACTCTGGGATCAGTGAGAGACTCACTCAAAGAATGGGCAGAAGAATGGGACACCCAACATTCTGCTCTGGTCATTGCAGGCAAATGCACCCCACAACAAGAGAGCTTGTGGGGTGCTACAAGGGCACCCCCACCCACACCACATTACATACATATACAGAAGCAAAACTACAAGATAAAGTGGAAAGCAACTGAGAAGATACCTGGTGTCAAGCACTGGCCTTCATGCACACATAGGTGCATGCACACACACACACACACACACACACACACACACCCTGTCAAGGAATGATTAAGTCCCACTTGTCCATTGAGAGACGTTCTCCAGCCTACACAATGATGATGATATGAGAACTTTGCCCTACTTGCCTTACAAGGTCAAGTTTTCCTTGGCCTTGAAAGAGGTTTAGAGAAAGACCTTGTGTGGTTTGATTCAGGTGTCCTCCATAAACCTATGTCTTCTGACTGCTAGACTCTCAACTGGTGGCAATTTGGGAATCGGAGCCTCCTGGCGGCCATATATTGTTGGGGGCGGGCTCATGGGTGTTATAGCCAGCGTCCCCTTGCCAGTGTTGGGCACACTCTCCTGCTGCTGTTGTCCACCTGATGTTGGCCAGGAGGTGATGTCCAGCCTCTGCTCATGCCATGGTTTTCCCTGCCATCATGGAGTGTCCTCTTGAATCTGTAAGCCAAAGTAAATCCTTTCCTCCTACAAGCTGCTTTTGGTTAGGTTCTCTGTGCCCATTACGAGAAGCTGACTGCCACCCCAACATGCTGGGGTCAGCTCCACTCTGCCCTCTCCTCCGACCTGCCTGTCCCCAGAGGAGGGACATTCTTGTATCCTTTTGTTCAGGTTCTAAGCATGTTTGCCATGAGTTGTTTATTGGGACTTTATAGACATACAGAGGGTTTAATTCCTACCATATTAAAGCCATGATTTAAGGTTTTTCTGAATAATGTTTCCCCAAATGTTTTACTATAATGAACATCTGTTATCAGTGTTCTCTTATGTGTATATTTCTCTACTTATTGAATTGTAATGTGTAAGCTGAAGGGTATATCATTCAAAAGGATTTCTAATTTATTTGGCAAATTTCGTTTTGGGATATTGTACCACCTTGCTCTTCCGTAGCCAGGATATGAAAGTGTTCATTTTTACATATTTACTCAATACCACACATTATTCTGTCCAATCTTTGCCAATGAGATAGGCCAACAATGTAGTTACTTTTTAATTTTGATTCTTGGTATGGTTAAACTTTGCTGAAATGTGCTTATTTGCCATTTGAGATTTTTTAAAATTTGTTTTTGCAAATGTGACACTCGTTTTTATTGAAAGCATGCATTTTCTTATTATTTTTGAATGACTCTATATATTGAGTATTTCACTTTTGTTTAGTTATTAGTTATTCGAATATTTAAATATTTTCTTCAGCTACTTCCTTACTTGTTATCAAACTTTATGATATTTTCTGGAGAATCTGGAATTTTTTTTTTAGGTTTTTGGGGGAGGGTTTTCTCCCCTCAGTTAAACCTTTCTGAAAACACACAGACCCACTCAGAGCTTCTTTTTCATTTGGCTCTAGTTCTGGTCACATTGACAATTAAGAGTAGCCATCACAGAATCTAAATTTTTCAAATGTTCCAACCTTTCTTGAAGGTCAGTTTTTAATCTTCTGATTCCAAATGCTATCTCTGCACCTGGGAGATGGCTCAGCAGTTAATGTCACTTGCTTGCAAAGCCTTCCAGCCTGGAGTTCAACTCCTTAGCCACATAAAGTCAGATAGGTATTCACTTGCAGTGGAAAGAGACCCTGGTGCACCCATACACACATGCATGTGTGCAAATAAATAAATGAATTAATTTTTTAAAAGGATGGAAAATGCTATGTTTTACTTATGTCTTAAATCATTTTTAATTCAGTTAGGCTCTAATGATCTCTGTGTCTCCTCTGTGAGTTAGTTACAATTTAAAAGTTATCTCCTTATTTTGATAAAGTAAAATAACCAATAAGGTATGTTCTCTTTATTTATTTTGTTTTGGTTTTGGTTTTTTGGAGGTAGAGTATCACTCTAGCCCATGCTGACCTGGAACTTACTCTGTAACCCCAGACTGGCCTTGAACTCATGGCCATCCTCTTACCTCTGCCTCCCAAGTGCTGGGATCAAAGGTGTGTGCTACTACACCCAGTTGGCATGTTCTCTATGATAGGTTGTTAAAAAAATTTATAACTGTCAATGCATTACTCAAGATGAATAGTAAATGTTTTTGAAAAAGATGGTTCAAAAAAACCAACAAAAAACCCATAAATCCACCCACCACAAGTGTTTGAACTTCGTGAGTGTGTGTGTGTGTGTATGTGTGTGTGTGTGTGTGTGTGTGTGTGTGTGTGTGTATAGAAGCCTTCTAACACCCTCTATCTCTCTTCTGCCTTATATCCTTGAGACAGAGTCCCTCACTAAACCTAGAGCTGATGTCACCAGCAAGTTCCACTGGTCCTCCTGTCTCTGCCCCCAATCAGTGCTGCAGTCACAGACATAGTGGCCATGCTGAGCCTTTCGTGTGGGTGCTGGGGATTGAACCCTCACCCTCATGACCGTGCACCAAGTGCTCTTACCCACGGAGCCATCACCCCGGCCCCTAACAGGAATTGCTTTATAGTTTTAGATTACTTTGCAAATATTTAACACTGCCTCTTCATTGACTTTTCTAACCCATGTGTTACTTTATTTTCAAAAGAAGTCTTTTTCATCTTGTTTGGTGAGATGTTAGCAAACCCTTGTTGGTTATTTTGGTAGGAATGAGAAAGTTGCCAAAGCCCCTCTGCCTTCAGCAAGCTTCCGTTCCAACAAGACAATTATGGCTGATTAAGTTTGCTTAAAGACTTGGCAAACTGGCTATCCTCTCTACAGTTTTATTACTGTAAACACACTGCTGTGCCCTTGCATTCCACAGAGTTGGCTGCAAAGACAAATGACAATAGAAGCCTGATGGCACCTATCTGGAGCGATGACAGAGAGGTCATGAGGAGAATTGTGGACAGCAGAAGCGTTGGGACTGGAGAAAGCAATTCACATGTGCTCCAGGCCAGCGAGGACAACAGGGAAGCAGCCATTTCTTTAAAATTAATTCATTTGGGACACAGAGAGAAAGAGGTAGGCAGAGAGAGAGAAAGAGAGAGAGAGATCTATGAGATTCTAAGATCTAAGAGAGAGAGACTTATGAGAATACCACTGTAAACAAACTCCAGATGCATGAGCCACTTTGTGTATCTGGCTTACGTGGTGGGTACCAGGGATTTGAACCTACATGATCTGGTTTTGCCAGGAAGTGCCTTTAACTGCAGAGCCATCTCTCTAGCCCTGAAGGAGTCATTAAAAATGTATTTATTTATTTATTTGTGTGTGTGCATGCATAAGGGTACGAATGTGCCATACTTTGCAGAGGTCAGACAACAACCCCAAGCCTTTAATCACCGAGTCATCTCCCCAGTCCCATCAAAGTCATTTTTTAAAAGGAGAAAGAGACAAGGTAATCAATTACTGGAAAACCTTCCAACACAAGAGGCCAGTCAGTCAAGTGCTTGCTTTGAAAGCATGAGGACCCAATTTCTACCCCCAAAATCAACACGAGAAAGTCAAAGCAAATCATGATGTCATACCCCTATCATTCCAGCACTGGGGATGAAGAGACAGGCCGATCCCTGGACTTAGGGCCACCAGCTAGACTTCTTGGTAAGCTCCAAGCCAATGAGAACTTGTCTCAAAAGAAAAAAGAAAAAAGGACGGTGTTCTTGAGGATTGACAATACACTGTCTTCTGCCCACCCTTGCAAAGACAGATAGACAGACACACACACCTCTTCCAACATGAATATAGATTTTTTAAAAAGTTTATTTCCCAGCAGAGATAAACAAAGTGAGCCAGGGAGAGAGAGAGAGAGAGAGAGAGAGAGAGAGAGAGAGAGAGAGAGAGAGAGAGAGAGAGAGAGAGAATGGGCATCCTGCAAACAAACTCCAGATGCATGCACCATTTTGTGCTTTCCATGGCTTTCCATGGGTACTGGGAAATTGAACCCAGGTTGTTAGGCTTTGCAGGCAAACACCTTAACCACCCAGGCCATCTTTCCAGCCCATTAATAGGGATTTTATGTGAGCTAAGGTTTTTAATTGTTTCTGAAAATGGGTCTGAAATCAAAATGCTGCTTAAAACAATTTTTTTTCCTTCAATAAGCAGATGAGTTGGAAGTAAACAGGTAAGTGAGAGTCTATTTAAAGAATTGCTATGATGACTTATTGTGAAATTTAATTTTGCTTACAACTCTAGTGCCTAGCATTGTGCTGCATTACGATAACTTGCTTTGCATCTAAAAGTCTATTTTTACAAGGCCTCTGTGACAAACGTCTAATGAGACCACTTACAAAGAAGGAGCCGGTCCCCAGGTTCCTCTGTACTTTGTTGAACAGAAATTTAACTGCCCAAGCGGATGCCTGATTGATGTCATTCAAGGATTAATGCAGCAAGCGCCCTCCTCTCCTCTGTGACAGAAATCTCCATTTAAGCCCTTGGGATACATAAGTGCCTCATTTCTTAAGAAACTACAGTGAGATTAAGGAGAAGGGAAGGCTTCACAAAGCAATTAGGAAGAGGGCAGTATAATCCATCCTTCTCCTGATTGAAAAACAGCTTCAACCAAAGTATTGCCTACTAAAATCAACTTTAATCTGCAAAGGAGTTTGTAAAAAAATCTGATCAAACAGGAAAAGAGGAGAATAAATAACACAGTTATTAGGACAACCGGTTCCTCTCCTTCTGGTCTGTATTTTTCTTGCAGTCCATGGAGTCCTGTGCCAGAAAATACCATGGAAATAAACATGTCTAAGTCTATCCCCAAGACTCTCAGTCTACAAAAGCCACTCTCCTGTAGCATGTATATTTCATGTCGTTTTCATTCATGTGCTTGCTGGTCTTTAAAACTAGAGGAGTTGTTTGGAAAAGGAGCTGCCTTACAGAAGAGAACTTTGGGATATTTATTTGCTTTTAAAATTTATTTACTTATTTTCAAGCAGAGACAGAGAGAAGAGAGACAGACAGAATGGGCGTGCCAGGCTGCTACAAATGAACTCCAGTGGGTAGTGGGGAATGGAACTCTGGGACATGAGGCTTTGCAGGCATGCACCTTAACCACTGAGCTATCTCTCTAGCGCAGCTCCAGAATATTTGATTGTGCCTTCTCTCCCTATGATCCAGGAAGATGTGAACATGCTCCATGTAGTTATAACTTTCAGATATGATGATTTCACAGAAGCTCCTCTAGAGGTGATGGGAGCTTCCAAGGACTAAGACGTCTTCACCTTTGGACTCAGGTTTTGTTGGGCCCCAGCCTAACTGAGTAACCTTAAGCCAAGTTTTAGAATATGGAATAAAGCCAGACGTGGTGGCACACACCTTTAATCCCAGGAGGCAGAAATAGTAGCTGATAAGCCTTGATCCTGTTTGTTGAATTCTGTGTAGCTGATAAGCTTTGTTCCTGCTTGCTGAGTTTTGTTTTACTGGCAATACTTTGCTCTGCTATACTCTGCTGATTGGCTCCCGCCAAAGTTTGAATCTTATTACTTGAGAGAAATAGACTGAACAATGCAGCCTCGGGTTATAAAAGGGCTTTGGGTGCTCAAATAAAATGAGATTTGCCAGACATTTCTGCTGGTTTCGTGTGTCTGTCCAACCATACGCCTCACCTCTCCCCCATGGATCCCTTTCTCCAGATGGCCGGTGAGACTTGGGCTAACCGCAGGGGGCCAGGGGGCAGTGATGCCCCAACAAGGTTCAAGTGTCTCACCACCCGAGATGCCATCAGGGAATAAAGAAATGCCAATCTCATTCTCAGTTAGTGCCTGGAAAAAAGTAGATATGTTATGATATCCTAAAGATTTGGGGACATTGAAAGGCAATATTAACTATAGGTAAAAAGGATTTTCACTGTTGGCTACAAATTATCATAAAAATCAGCATTCATAGCAACAAAAAAAACCAGAACAACAATCAAACCTGATTCCAAATAGGATCATGTACAAAGTACTGCTCACATTCTCACTTTCCAGAAAAATGTGTATTTATCTTAGACAAACGAGGCATATTCTTGCACATGTGTGTGCGGGTACACACACACAGCATGCTTTTTTTTTTTGCACAAAACAATTTATCCTGGACTTTTTTTTGTCCATCTAGCTCTGTTCCTTCTTTTAAGTATGTAAACATACACATGCAAAACACACATAACACACATGTAACACAGAAGAGATCAGGATCCTTATTGATGGTCTTCCACCTGTTGCTTTTTTTTCTTTGCTATTTTAAACAATATAGTAATGCTCATTCTTGATCAGGTGTGTAAAAAAAATACAAGGTAAGTTTCTAAATGGCACCAGAAGATCAAAGGATATGTTATTTAAATTTAAAGGTAAAATTCATGTGTTAAAGTTTAATACATCCTGCCAAATTATTCTTGAAAAAGGTTGTTTCAATTTACACTCCTACTGATCATACCTGGGAGGGAAGATTTCCAGTCCTCAACAAATGTATTCATCCTTGGCAACAGGAAAGGGAGTAAGTCATTTCCCAATTTCAGAAATTTTTATTTCTTCCCTTAAACATGAACTTTAACTTTGAATGTGTTTATTAGTCATTTTACCCTACAAACAAAACTGTCTGTCTGTCTGTCTCTCTGTCTGTCTATCTATCTATCTATCTATCTATCTATCTATCTATCTATCTATCTATCTATCTATCTATCTCTAGCTAATATTGTTGTTTTGAGAAAGAGTCTTATGTAGTTCAGGCTGGCTTCAAACTCACTAATGCGGCTGAGGATGACCTTGAACTTCTTGATCCTCTGGTCTCCACCTCCAAAGTACCAGAATTCCAGGTGTGTACCACCATGCTTGGTTTTATGTGATGCTCTGGCTCAAATGCAGGGCTTCCTGAATGCAGTCCTTCCTAGGCAAGGACTTTACCAAGTGAACCACATAACTAGCCCTAAAACTATTACTTTAAAATTGACTGGTTTACCTTTTTCATAATACGTAAGAACATTTGGCTATTAAGAAAATAATGCCCTGTCACAGGTATGAAAAATGTTTTCCCCAGAATGTGTAATAAATATCCTTCTTCAAAGAATATGCCTATTCTTACCAGTCAGACCCTTATCCAAGATGAAATTGATTTAAGGTCATTTCTATTTAAATCTCTCATTAGAGAAACTGGATTTAATAAAATTTGGTAAAGGCTGTGCATTCTT
>PVHP010008155.1:0-54151 GCA_004024765.1 Zapus hudsonius | reverse complement strand
TTTTTTTTTTTTTTTTTTTTTGTTTTTCGAGGTAGGGTCTCGCTCTAGCCCAGGCTGACCTGGAATTCACTCTGTAGTCTCAGGGTGGCCTTAAAATCACGGCAATCCTCCTACCTCTGCCTCCTGAGTGCTGGGATCAAAGGCGTGCGCTACCACGCCCGGCCATAGGTGAGGTGTTTTTTTTTTAATATTTTATTTATTCATTTTCAAGGAGAGAGAGAGAGAGAGAGAGAGAGAGAGAGAGAGAGAGAGAGAGAGAGCACGCACCAGGGCCACCACCTTGTGGGTCTGGTTTATGTGGGTACTGGGGAATTGAACCTGGGGCCTTAGGCACTGGAGGCAAGTGCCTTAACCGCTGAGCCATCTCTCCAGCCCCATAGGTGAGTTTTAAGACTGCTTTATTGTTGAGATCTTAAGGGCCTCTGTACTTCTGCTTTAGGTTGTGTTGGAAATCATTGGTGTCTGTCTCACTGACTTATCCTGGATTGATTGATTAGCTGTGTTGATAGGTCTCTTGCTTATCTTGTCACTCTCTCAAAGGTTTCATTTTGGGCCTACACGATAGACCTGGGGTAGTTCATCTCTTGCCTGGATGTCAGCCATCTACCTGTAGCTCGTTGGTGGAGTTGGAATGACCACGGTTCTCTCACTGCCTTCTGAAAAATACAATCTCCATCGGAGAGTGAGATCAGTATAGGTTAAATGAGACACACTTTTCTAATTTGGCAAAATTCTATTGGGATTAGCCTCTCTGTAGTTCTACAGTAATCGGAGTTTCTCCTTGGGGACCAAGTTTTTGGTTCCCATAGGATTTTGCCCTGAGTCCCAGTTCCAGTTAAAGGTTCTTTGACACTAAGTGGATTTCTTGGCCAATTTGAAAGCTGTTGACCACCCCCCCCAAGTTTTTCTCAGCCTTTTGGCTAAGTTCATGTGTAAAATTGTTTTTATGTTATGTGAGTCCAGTGTTTCCCCCACTTCCCCCCCAGGTAGGGTCTCACAAGCCCAGGCTGACCTGGAATTTACTATGTAGTTTCAGGCTGGTCTCGAACTCACATTAATCTTCAAGTGAGTATGAGTGTGTGCATGTGGGGTGGGGTGTATGTGCATGTATGTACCCATGTAATGCCATGTACTTAAATCCCAGAGCTTGCCATTTATTTTGCAAGCCCATCAGTTCTCTGTCTCTGCTTCCCTACAGGACCAGGGTTACAGATGTGTGTGGCCATGCCCAGCTGTTGATGTGGGTCCTAGGGATGGAACTCAAGTGGTCTCATGTCTCCTCAGGTCCCCATACAGGAAGTACTCTTAACCACTGAGCCATCTTCCCTCCCCCGCCAGTATTAAGTTTTAAAAATTATTTGACTTTGCATCATTTTTCATTTAATTGTTTATTGCGCACACATTAAGTGCTTTGTATAATGCTAGGAGCTGAAAATACCAGTACAGAAAAAGCCAAGTTATCTGTGTTCCATGTGGTGAGTATAGTGGTTGTAAAGGTTATGAAAGCATTAAAACCCGTTCTAACAGAGTGAGACTTTGTAAGGATATCCTTTCTGAGGAAGGGATACTTGAAGTGAGAGAAAGTTGACGTTGAGATTAAAGGGTGAGGATGGTTTGTTCATGGAGGACAAGAAAGATACCAGCACTGGGAAAAGCAGATGCTGGGCCCAAAGGAGGAAAGGACATTTTATAACAGAAGAGAGGCCAGTGTGGCTGGGTTATAGTATGCATGCCTTTTCCTCCATGTTGGGGCTTGAACCCAGGGCTTCATGCATGCTAGGAACATGCTCTACCACTAAATGCCCCCTCAGTTCTTAATGGTGAAAATGGATGATAGTAAGAACAAACATTAGTTCAGTGCCCGTGGGCCCGTGCTGCCTGCTTTGGGAGGCTTGCTTGGTCAGCTCCCTTCCTTTAGTAGCTGATGGAATTGAACCCTAGGAAAGTTGCAAAACTTTCCTAGTGTAACTTAGCTAAGAGTGGTATGGGAAGGAATTGGAAGTGCATTTTTTGAGGATTATATCTTTTGAATAATGATTAACTTTTTAATCCACACACTCACTTTTGAGATAGGCTATAATGAATGGAGAAGGTAAGGACGTTGTGATCAGTGGAATTTGTTGGCTAAATAAAGTAACAGTTATTACAGGTGGCTAAAGTCTTTTATCTTTATCCTATTTGGTTATGATGTGTTTTCAGAGTTAGTTTGGTTTTTAAAATATTTTATTTATTTTTATTTGAAAGCAGAGAGAGAGAGAGAGAGAGAGAAAGAGAGAGAAAGAGGGGTTATACTTCTAGCTGCTGCAAATGAACTCCAGATGCATGTGCCATTTTGTGCATCTGGCTTTAAGTGGGTACTGGGGAATCGAACCAGGGTCCTTAGGCTTTTCAGGCAAGCACCTTAACTGCTGAGCCATCTCTCCAGCTCTCAGAGTTAGTTTTTGCTTAGCATATTTTTAAGCACACATTTCTGTTCAAAAGAGGAACTTAAATTTTTCATAGCTATCAAAAATTAGCGATGAGGGACATTGCACCCTCATCAATGACGCACAAAGGGAAAAAAATGACTACTTCTTGTACAATTCATAACCCCCTATCCCATGGACTGATCCAGCAATCCCACTGAGGAGGGTCCCCAGCGGGTTGGGGACAGGGAAGGAAGGAAATGGGGATAGCATCACAAGACTTGCTCATGCAATGTATCTAATTATTGACAATAAATAAGTTTTTAAAAATTAGTGATGAGTTGAGGACATTACTAATTTGCCCTGTTCAGTAGTGTGCCTGTAGCCTTTTCCTTCTAATGGCAGTGTTGTCGTAGACATTCTTTCTGAGACTTCACAGGAAAGGAAGAACCTTTGTCCTTCCTGTATTTCAAGTGAATCATATGTATAGTGTTCAGTCACCTTTGGTTTGGCATTCCAGCAGATATAGTTAGAACCTCGTGGTTTAGTCCTAAGTTGTCACTGCTTGGAAATGCTTCCTGCATTTCAGGGTGAGGTGTCCAGGAAAATGACATGTAGGAAATGGGTAGCAGATGAGCTCTTGAGTTAATTGGCAGCTGGTTAAGCTGGGTTCTGTTTTTCTTTTTGGCTCATTTGCATCAGTAGTAGAAGAGATGGGTTGGCTGCTTAGGTGCTAGCAAGGTGAATGAGAAGAAAGCCATTATTTATTGAAGCCTGTGGTATGTTTTTGGTAAAAATTTTACATAAATTCATGCAGTATTAAAAACTATGAAGTTGCCGGGCGTGGTGGCGCACGCCTTTAATCCCAGCACTTGGGAGGAAGAGGTAGGAGGATTGCCGTGAGCTCAAGGCCACCCTGAGACTACATAGTGAATTCCAGGTCAGCCTGGACTAGAGCGAGACCCTACCTCGAAAAACTAAAAATAAATAAATAAAATAAAAACTATGAAGTATATAGTATTAGTTTTATTTTGTGCCCTACCACTGGGAATATAAAAATAATTAGAAAAATAAAACCCATGAATCAATCTCTCTCTCTCTCTCTCTCTCTCTCTCTCTCTTTCATTTGTTCATTCACTCGTTTTTGTTTTTCAAGGTAGGGTCTCTCTCTAGCTCAGGCTGACCTAGAATTCACTATTGTAGTCTCAGGGTGGTTTCGAACTCATGGTGATTCTCCCACCTCTGCCTCCTAAGTGCTGGGATTAAAGGTGTGTGCCACCAAGCCTGGTAAAAGCCATGAATCTTTCAATAGCTTGTTGCTTACTGTGGAAGATTGTCTCATAAATAATGATAGTACTGTAAGAAATATATTAGTACTATATGGTATGTTATTAAGAGCCTGTTATGTCCTAACACTGAGATTAACAACAGTAACTAGAGCAAGGTCTCCATCCTAAAGAGGTACTCAGCCTTGTAGGAAGTGAAGGCTTCATTCACATGTCTGCTTTTGTTCTGAACAATTTCCCATGAGACTATTGGTCGTCTTTTCAGCAAAGATAATGTAAAGCTTCAAGAATGTTACTTTTGGCCAGTGCTAAATTCTGGAAATCCTGTGGAAAGTTCAGGATACCATTGTATACATATTATTTATTACTAATGTTTACAAGATGTGTGCTCCATACTAGGCATTTAGATATTTGTTACATGAATGAATAGGCAGTATCAGCCACTTGTCCAAGATTCTAGCTCCATCTGTTACTGTGATATTGGGCAGGTCACCGCAACTCCTTACAAGTTTCCTCATCTAATGAGACACCTTCCTCATAGTGCTGTGAAATCCGATGAGACAATGTTTGTGGTGCATTTAGTGTAGTCCTGGCCTGCAGCAGGTGCTCAGATGCTGCTCTTGTTTAGAGTCATTATCATTATTAAGCTCATAAACCAATTTTGTGCCACTGACACAATGGTATTTAAGTGTGGTTTGATGAGCTGGTGACTTTTCTTTTGGAACATTGTTTAGTTTAATTCTAACTGTAATTTACTGGTTTTTTTTCCCCCTGCCTTCATGAGAATCAAACCCAGGGCCTCACACATGCTAAGCAAGAACTCTACCACTGAACTCCTGTCAGTAATTTTAACAGCATTGAAAAGGAAACCTGGTTCATATTCCAATTACTAGTCCCTATGCTACTATGGCAAATGTTCTGATTATCTCATTTTATTCCCTCCCTCCTTTCTTTACTTCCTCCTTTTCTTGAAATAGGATCGTATGTAGTCCAGGTGGTCCTCAAATTCACTGTGTAGCCTAGGATGACCCTGAAGAACTCCTGGTACTCCTGTGGCCATCTCCTGAGTGCATGAGCCACATGGCCAGGCTTGTGTTGATTATTTCTGACCTAGTTCTCCCTGGAATTTGATACCTCCATGTACTTGTGATTGTATTTCTAGGTGAGCAATATTCCCACAGTTCACAGGCAACATACCCAAATGAATGTGCCGGTTTGAGCCAGAGCAGCAAACTAGAAACAGGAATCAACTAGGTGTTTGTGATGTGGAAACATGACTTAGGTAGTCATAACTTCTGTTAGTATCAGCTCCAAAAATGTGAAGATTTTGCTTCTTAAATACAGACTGCTCAAGAGCTAAGTTCAGGTTGAATGAGCTACATAGACCAGTTCTCTATAGCCTTTTGGTCACTAAGAGCTTAAGAAAAGGATGTATTTAATAATTACATGTACCTAGTGTTCAGGAATAGTTCTAGCTTTAGATAATAGTCTTACTCAGAGAGGGCAGTTTGTTAAATATATAACTAAATATTAAAATTCATACTCATAGTTTCTCCTTAGATAATTAGAAACATTTAAAAGTGATATCACAATTTTAGTCATGCAGTATCATAGGGGCAAGAGATGTTTGTTTTGTGTTTTTCTTCAAAGGGCATAGATAAGAGACAAAAATATCAAATATGCTCCTTTCTAAATACTGTCTAGGTCTAACCCAGTGGCCCAGATGGAGAAAAGGTTTCTTTGATGTTATCAAAACTCGTTAGGCAGGTATGGGTAATGCTCACTTTATAGTTAATGTTGGATATCTGTATTAAAACTCTGTGTGCTGCAGTGTGTATGAACTTCTGAATGCTACCATTGATTATTCTATTAATGAAATCTGGAAGCAAATTGTAGTTCTTTTATGAAGATAGGTTTTTGCATGGCCTTTTTCCCTTGCTCAGGATTTAACAATGTGGTGAGTTTTAAGTGAGTGGAAGCTTGTTGTGTAACCTTGTTTAAAGAGTTCAAGGTGTGATTTAATAAACAAAGCCATAGATTTGAAAGTCCGATTGATTCTGGTGGTCCTGGCTCTACTAGTCCTGTGACCTTCATGGACAAGGTCTCAAGGCTGCTTCATAATGGCAGTGATCTGTCTTGCTTATCTCTCAGGATCATCGTGCTAAGCTTATGGAGTAACATCAGTTGCTCCAGAATGCACTGGAGAAGCTGGGATAGCATGGTGGAGAGCACTGGGTCTACAAGGGGCAGTTTGAGTGACTGCATGAAATCTTGCCATCACCAGGATAGTCTTGTGTCTGTAATACTGTGAAACATAGTGACCCATGCTACCCTGAGAGGCCAAAGCAGAATATAATTGGGTCAAATTCACTGAAGTTTTATTCAGTAAAGGCGGATTTTCAATTTTGAAAAATGATGATTAATTGTTACCATTTAATCAAACAACAAAACCCCCACAATTCTTGTCTATTCTACTGAATATCAAGAGACTGTCCTCTGTATCAAAAGTACTTTATCTTCTCATATTAGCATATTCTGCTAAATACTTTTGGGCAAAGATTTGACATAGTGAGGGCTTCTTTAAAACTGTAATTCAAGCTGGGTGTGGTGGTGCATGCCTTTAATCTTAGTACTTGGAAGGCAGAGGTGGGAGGATCGCCATAAGTTTGAGGCCATCTTGAGACTACATAGTGAATTCCAGGTCAGCCTGGGCTATAGTGAGACCCTACCCTGAAACATCAAATAATAATAATAATAAAATAAAATACAAAAACACTAACTCACCTAGGACATGCATAGTAATAAATAGCACAGAAATGCTCATTTACCAGAGTAATTAAACTAGCAGATTCATGACTAAAATGGTAAAACTTGAATCTTAACTCTGAGGCTGAAGCTGACAGGATGGTTTATTACCATGGGGCATTGGGGTATAGATACCATTGAACCTTAGGGAATTTCATCTACCTTACCAACACAGAGACCCAACGTCAACTAAAGTATGCAAAAGAATTAAAATACCATAATATCATTGCTGGGTAGCAAGAAAATCTTGACAGATTTGAGTCCTGTGTGAGAGTATACTCCATATTTGCTAATAATTAAAAATGTAGACTTAAAGGCATTGAGCTATTTAATATTCATAACTGAAATTTTCACCTCAAGAGATCCTTTGTAGTTCACATACCCTGATGAGAGCTTTGACTAAATTTCAGTTTCTTCTGGTAAAAAGGGACAAAGAAGAAAGTGGGGGATGGACAAGATTTTTAAAAAAAGTGTTTTGCCAGGTAGTTTGTTGGTGCCTTCCAGAGGGGTTCAGAGGAAGGTGAGAGTGAGGATAATAGGACTCAGCATGAGGACATGGCTTCATTAGGCTTGACGTTGCTGCCCAATAGAGAGATTGTGAAATATGTAGGGGTCATATTTATAGTGATTTACAATGTCTATAATACTTTCTGTTATAATGGATGTAAATGAGTATTGTCCACACTTTGAGTGTATTGTATTTATGCAAAAGTATAATTCCCCCAAAATAAGAGGATATTAAGTCTTTTTTTCCTTGTGAGTGTATGTATGTGGGTGTGTGTGTGTGAATTCATACACATGTATGTGGAGGCCAGAAGCCAGTTTGAGGACCTGAGTTCTGACCTTCAGCTGGGTTTGGTGATGCACACCTATAATCCCAGGGCTAGGGAGGTAGAGACAAGAGGATCCCTCCTGCTTACTGGTTAGCTAATCTAAAAGATTGACATCATGTGTCTTCCTTGATCACTCCATCTTATTTTTAGTCAGGGTCTCACACAAGTCTCACTGATTTGTCTAGATACAGCTACCAGCAAGGCCTAGGGAATCCTCCTGCTTCTCTCCAGTGCTGGGATTACAGGCTAACATTACCTGGTCCCCTGCAAGTTACAGTGCTGGGACCCTTTCCTTTCAACTTCAAAAGATCTTTAAATAAATAAAGAAAGAAAAAAAAGAAAGAAAGAAAGAAAGAAAGAAAAGAAAGAAAGAAAGATCGAAAGATAGATAGATAGAGTCTTGCCTAGGCTGACCTGGAATTCACTATATAGTCTCATGGTGGCCTCGGACTCATGGAAATCCTCCTATCACTGCCTCCTGAGTGCTGGGACTATGGGTGTGCATTTATTTTTACTAGTGCATGAAATTTTTGCAGAACTCTTTTGTATTTATGGTATGCATTTAGGTTGTAGATACTGAAAATTACTTGAATCTCAGTGTTATCACCTGCCCTTTGGGTAAGTCACCTAAGTTCACAACTTCATTTTCTTTGAAAAGGAATGGCTGGGTCTTCATCTCTATGTTCTTCTTGGTATATGGCCTGGTGGTGTTCACTATTATATATGTGTTTATTCTACAAATACTATTTGCCAGGCTCTATGTTAAGAAACAGAGATACAAATGATCGCACAAATAGAAATAAAAGTAGGCCAGTAAGTGCTAATGGAAGAGAGGTAATGGGTGCTATGAAAATTTATACTAAGGTTTTAAAATGACTTCTTAGGGACTGAGGATATAGCTTAGTGGGTGTTCAGCATGTACAAAAGCCAGGGGGCCCCAGCTCCCAAAGTAAAAATAAAACTAAAACAAATGAAAGCTTTGTCTGCAGGGTAGAATAATAGATTAAACCTCCAAAAGAGAAGGTTTTCAGTTAGGAGGTTTTGGAAACAGTCTGATCTGATGGTAATGAGATTACTACAGAGTTGGGCGGTAGAGCTAGATTTGAAAAGGAATTTGGGAGATTATAGAAACCCATGCTGGTGACATATTTAGCAGGTCGGGTAGTTGGGAGAAAGAGCTGTCAACCTAAAGGTTAAGTTTCTGACTTGTATAATTGGACACAATCCAGTCATAGAGCTAGAGCTCATTAGGAAATTGATAGGAAGGCTACTGAAATCATGAGAACTGGTGAAATCCCATAAGGAGATTATTAAGTGAGAGAGGAAGAGTTAAGGTTGTACTTTGGAGTGCTGAGAAACCGATGCTTTAAGTTTGTTAGAGGAAATTAAGACTCCTGTGATTGAGAATCAACATAGAATCTGGACATTGTGAGCATTTGTTTAGCATGCTCAAGGTCCCATATTCAACTGAGGGAGGGTATCAATAATCAGTTAAATTCTGGACCTGAGATCTCACATTCTGAGACCTAATACAGTTCATATTCTTTCCCCCCAAAAAATATTTCAATCTTCAAAGTATTTGTGTGGATACATTATGTCTAGTTTGAAATTTGCCACATGGCAAAGGTCCAGAAACTAAAATAAAGTTATACTAATTTTAGTGTCTGAAGAAAAACATAAAAACTTGTACTTTTGTCAGGAAGTCATCAAATTGACATCTAAATTAGTACACTTTGTGTACAGCACTCACAGACTTTTAAAAATGCACACAGATATGAAGCATCTAAGCCAAGACAAGTTGCAGAGGTCTTTTAATGGTTATATCACTCATTTACTTGACACAAAAGATAGGCTGAAGAAATGACAGCACAGCATTTCTTTAAGGCCCAGGGTAAACATTCTGTGCTGAAATACACAATAAATAGCTGCTACCACGGGAGGTGAGAAAAAAGGCACATGACAATGTTGAGTGTCAGAAGGCCAGGTCTATTACTTACATACATTCTCAATCATAGCACATCTACGTAAGTGAACTAACCACCTGTGTGACCTGATTTAAGAAAATTGAGAGAACTTTAAAATTTTGAGTATCAGGCTCCAAATCTCAAACTCCTTCCGGAAATAATATTTGATAACAGTTACTTAAAAACAACTGATTGATACCTTTTCAATTAAAAACAACTGATTGATACCTTTTCAATTTTTTTTTTGTTTTGTTCAAGACAAAGTCTCACTGTGTAGTCCATATTGGCTTCTAATTTGAAGTAATCTTCCTGCCTCTACCTCTGCTCCTGAGTGCTAGAACTACAGGCATACACTATGGTGCCTCAGTAAACTTCAATAAAACTGTTCTCTCTAACCGGAGTTCAGTTGTTTGTTTACCATTGCTCTAAAGTGACTTTATCTGTAGAGATTATTCCTCTCATGTAGAATATCATAGCAAACTATGACGACCTTTGATTCCAGACTGTCAGGCTTCCCTTGGCATCCATAGCCCATCTTCCTCCTGTTTTCAGAAACCATCCTGTTGAGTAGGATGGGCTGGTGGTGTGCACCTGCATTGAAGAGGCCTATGCAAGAAGGTCAGAGTTTCAAGCCAGCCTGGACTCCGGGGCAAGATAGCAGCAGGAGAAATGGCAGGAGGAAAAGGAAGGAAGAGAAGAGATGAACAATTGTCTTAGCCTGTGTTTGAAATACTCTCAGGGAGGTCCATGTGAACATTTAATTCACTCATCCAGTACTGGGTGTCTTTTTAACCTGTCACACTTTCCCTTCTTAGTACAACTTCTTAAACTTTAAAAAAAAAATGAGACAGTCTCACTATGTAGACACAGGCCAGTCTGAAACTCTGAATGTAGCCCAGACTGGCTTCACACTTGTGATCTTCCCACCTCAGCTTCCTGAGTGCTGGGAGAGCAGACATGTGCCACCATGCCCAGCAGTTGTCTACAGAATTTTAATAGTTAATGTGGTATTTCTCTGTATTTGGCTTGAACTACCTTGTCCCCCAGTTTTTTTTATTTTTTTATTATCCATAATGCGTTGCAACATTTAGTGGGCAAACAATGAGTTGTTATCCCCAATTCCCCACTGCCCTCCCCTCCCCTCCCCCCTCAACTGGATAACCTCCTCCATGGGTCATCTGGATCAGTCCTTGTGACAGGGGACCATGGATAGACTAGTAATCAGCCAGGTTCTCCTGTCCGTACCTCTGGATAGTCTCCCCCACCACGGCTCTCACAATCTTTCCGCCCTCTCTTCCGCATAGTTCCCTGAGTCGTGGTGGATGAGTAATAAGTTTGCTTTAAGGTTGTGAGCTTAGGGGTCTTTGTGTTGTCTACAGAATTTTAATAGTTATGTGGTATTTCTCTGTATTTGGCTTGAACTACCTTGTCCCCCAGTTTTGAATATTTAGGTTACCTACAATTTTTGTGCCGGCATGCTGTGTACAGCATCCTTGTAGGAACTTTGAAAACCATGGGGCACCCACCCCATGCTGTCTCGGTGCACTCTAGCCCATTCTGCTTGCTTCTCTCATTCTTGCAGTAAGTAACTCCTCCTTTAACAACAGTCAGATCAGATAGGCAGATTAGATGTCAACACATTCTCTGTTAGACAATGAATATGCTGGCTCATGTAAATTCAAAGATTAAAGGGACATATTTTATTTGGAGAGCTATTATAGTACATGAATTGAGCATTGTAATAGATTTATGTCTGTCACATCCACCAGTCGTAGCAAGAGAGAAGAGGAGGAAGATAAAGGAGTTCATTAAAAAACCTTCTTAGTGTGTCAGGTACCACATTAGACATGTGGTCTTAGTTTATAACAGTTCCGGGAGGTAAGTAGGTAAATATTACTCTCACTTCCTAAACTCAGATATGAAATTTGTCTGTGTTCACTCAAGGAATAATGGAGAGTGCCAGCAGTTAAACCCAGCCAGGTATATTTAACTGCCCAACTCTCCAGCCTACCTCACCAAAGGAGTATTCCATGATTAGCTCTATAGAAGCTGGTGTGGAAAGTAGGTCTCCGCCAGGTGGAAGGAGGGCTGGGGTCATTGCACAGAGCTTGAAGAGAGACTTGTTATAGCTAATGGGCTAGAGAGGTGAGATGGACCTTAAATCAGCCACAGTAGGTTTTTGTTTTTGTGTTTTTAATTTACACATAATAAAATTCACTCTTGGTGTATAGATCTATGAATTTACACAACTTAGAATTTAGTCACATAGGGAATCTTACCTTGGAAGAACCCACATAAGATGCATATGTGTTGGTGTGCACTTCTAATTCCAGCTCTGAGGAGGTAGGAGACAGGAAGATCTCTGGGGCTAATCTAGCCTAATAGGTGAGTTTCTGGATTAAATAAAGTGGATGGTGTTCCTTAGGATGACACCCAAGGTTGGTCTCAGGCCTCTACATACATGTGCATACATGTGTATGAGCACACTTGTGCCTGGTGCACACATGCACATACGTTAAAATTATTCGTGTAACCCACAAGAGTTAAGATACAGATTGCTTAGTTACATCCCTCCCCTACAGCTGACCTATTACTTCTTTGTGCTTCTGCTTTATTAGCTCCTTCCATGAGTGCCCTTCTCTGGACACCAGAGCTGCTCTTCATCCTGTAATGTGATATAAATGGAATACAAGGGCTGGAGAGGTGGCTCAGTGGTTAAAGGCGTATGCCTGCAGAGCCTAACCAGGCTGATTCCCCAGTACCCATGTGTCAACCCAAATGCAGAGTGGCACATGTGTATGGAGTTTGTTTGCAGTGGCAGGAGGCCCTGACATGCGCGCTCTCTCTCTCTCTCTCTCTCTCTCTCTCTCTCTCTCTCTCTCTCTCTCTCTCTCTCTCTCTCTCCCCCTCTCCCCTCTTTTCTGTCTCTCTCAAATAAAAATAAATTTTATAAATGGAATGCTGTATCATTTATTACTAAATGGTTTTATACGGCCTTTTGAGTTGTCTCAGCATAATGCTTTTCTGATTAGGCAAGCCATTTATGATGTAATGTTGCAGTACAATTTTGCTGTAGGGTTTTTTTTTTTTTGTGTATGTGCCTTTCAAAATGTGCTCATACTATCTTCAACTCCAGTTCATTGTAAACAGATTTTTTTCTTTTGACTAATAAAAGATTAAGTTATAGCCTCAAGTACTATACTTGAGGAAGCCACAAGTAGATTTCCTGGTAAGTGTCTCAGAGAAAGGAAACTACAAAAAAAAAAAAAAAAAAAGGCCACCTCTTAGTCATCTGCCTGCTCTTGCAGATAGCAATCCACACAGAAACTTTGCTACTGACTGACCTTTGCCAGCTTGAACAAGAAAGGGAACAGCTGTGTCCATGAGGGAGTGGAAGGAATGAATGCTATTGGCCAGTTGGCACTGTTTCAGTGTGCCTTTCTATAGAGAACAACAGGTGATTGGCTTCTTAAGTTTATTTTTGTTCGGGTGTGAACAAATAGGTGAACTTTGTGTATGTATATGCAGAAATTTCCCAGCCCTAGTAATGTAACAGCTTTAGAGTTTTTGTTTGTTTTATGGTCCTGGGGATTAAGCCCAAAGCCTTGTGAATGTTAGGGAAATGCTCTAAAATTCAGATAAATTCCCCAGCCCCATCTCTAGATTTTTTTTTAATAAAAAGCCATTTAAATGTATACATAAATTTAAGTGTCTTAGAATACTTCAAGATTGAGGATATTGTAGGTAATTATTGACTCGAAACTATAAAATGCATAAATAACCTCTTTTCTAAGTGTCACTTATATCCAAGCTGCCTTTTCTCCCTTTTGTCCCAGGTTTTTAAAAAAGGTAAGTCAGTGCTTTTTATAGTAGAAACATCCAGCCACAGAGGAGGTGGTGGCTGCAAGCCAGGGACCAGAACGTAGGTGTCTCTGAAAGCTGACGGTGCCCTGTTCATGCTCTGCCACCCCTGAGTCACACCAGCTGCCCAGCACTTTCTAGTCCTGACTTCTTCCTACCTGTGGCCCTTGCACAGATTCTGTCCTGAAGTACAGCTTTCACAGAGTCTTTTTCTGCTCAAGAGCCAGCATGGAGTTTTCACCAACTCTTTCTGCTCAAGAGCCAGTGTGGAGTTTTCATCAAGTTACTTTCATGTTGTAGTTTGATTCCATCCATTCATGCTTCCTCATTTGCCTGTCCTCCTCTTACTTGAGAGAGAGAGAGAGAGAGAGAGAGAGAGAGAGAGAGAGAGAGAGAGAGAGAGAGAGAGAGAGAGAGGGGAAAATTTGCCTGGCAACATCTTGAGATCAGTCAGTGTGGCTCATTCCTGTAATCCTAGCACCCTGGAGGCTGATTCCAGCGAATTCAGTTACAGAGTAAGACCCTGTCTCACCAATCCTCCAGTAATCCTCTGTTTCACCTACTTTTTAGCAAATGACACTTTCCAAGCTTATTTAGAAGGCTTAGAGCAGGAAAGTCCAAGTTGGCAGGCTGATAGCCAGGATTTATCGGAGTCTTCCCTTGCCCTGCTCCTGACCTCTTCTGCCCTGTACCTCCTATGATTTCCCCCATGTAGCTGATGTTGGCTTGGTAGTTGTTAGTAAACAGTTTTAATTTCACTCTTGTATTATATGCTTAAATTATTTCTCTGACTCTTTCCTTGAAAAAATATGTGGTTTTTTTGAGGCAGGCTCTCTAGCCCAGGCTGACCTGGAACTCACTGTGTAGTAGTATAGGCTAGCCTCAAACTCACAGTGATTCTCTTGCTTCAGTCTTCTGAATGCTGGGATTAAAGGTGTGACCTATTAACACTTGATGCTATTCCTTGATATTAATATAGAGATGAGGTAGGGAAGGTGGCTCAGTGATTAAAGGCACTTGCTTGCAAAGCCTGCCAGTTTGGGTTTGATTCCCCAGTACTCATGTAAAGCCAGATACACAAAGTGGTGCATGAGTCTCAGGTGAATTTGTAGTGGCAAGAAGCCCAGACACATCCATTCTCACTCTCTCTCATTCATGTATATGTGTATGTATATGTATATGTATATGTAATTCAGCAAGGAGATAATAGTTGTCTTATAGAGTACCTCATTGCTCACTCATCATTTGTTAAGGATGTGCCTTGTTCTAAGCAGTGACTAGGTGTTTGGATATAAACAAAAAAAAATTTGTGCTTGGAGCTATGTTCTACAATGGTGAGGATTAAATGAAGCTTTTTAGTAAATGTTCAGTGTAATGCCAGACACCACAGATATGCTCATATCCTAGCTCATATACCATTTCCATCAGGGCCAGAGGACCAACAAAAGTGAAGCTGGAGGAGCATGGAGGAAGGAGGTTAAAAAAGTTATATTTGGGGGCGCTGGAGAGAGGGCTCAGTGGTTAAGGTGCTTACGTGCAAAGCCTAACAACCTGGGTTCAATTCCCTAGTACCCATGTAAAGCCAAAGGCACAAAGTGGCGCATGCATCTGGAGTTTGTTTGCAGCAGCTGGAGTCCTTGGCATGCCTAATCTGTTTCTCTCTGCTTGCAAATAAATAAAAATTGAATATTAAAAAAATTTGGGGGCTAGAGTGAGACCCTACCTCAAAACAAAACAAAACAAAATTTGAATATTTTTTTAAAAGCTGCATTTTTGAGGGCTTCAAAAGTACTTCAAAGTCTTCAAAGTACTTGCTGTTCACGCATGAGGATTTGAGTACAGATCCCCAGCACCCACACAGAGGCTGGGTGTGGTAGTGTGTACCTGTAATCCTAGGACAGGAGGTGGAGACAAGAGGAATCCTGGGTCTTGCTGACTAGCTAATGTAGCCAAATTGGTGAATCCCAAGTTCAGTGAGGAACCGTTCTCAATTGAGGACGATACCAGCATTAACCTCTGTCCTCCCCGTGCATACAGCCACACACAGCTTCATATTTGATTTGTGAAGCTATGCAGTGTAGTCAGGCCCTGGGTCTTTGTCCTCTGGTATTAACATTTGGAAAAGTGCCCATTCACTTCTCTGACACTGTTCTTTCATGCTGTCCATCCTAGTTTCTGTGCATCCTTAATCCTTAATCCAAAGCTTTGTGTGTGCTGATGATCCCAAGGATTGCAAACAAGGGGCATGTGGGATTCTTAGAGCTCATTGGATTCCTGCTTGCTTTCTTAGATTATGGATCTTGCCACTTTCTCTGAGCGATCTTTTTTTTTTTTTTATAAGCAAGAGCTTTTATTTATTTTTTATTTTTTTAATTAATTAATTAATTAATTATTTTTTTTAAAGTAGGATAAGCAGCCAGATGTTGTGGCTCATGCCTTTATTTATTTATTTATTTATTTATAAGCAGAGAGAGAGATTGAGAGAGGGAAAGAGAGAGAGAGAGAGGAAATCCAGACACAGATGCCACCTTGTGCATCTGGCCTATGTGGGTCCTGGGGAATTGAACCCGGGTCCTTAGGCACTGGAGATAAGTGCCTTAACCGCTAAGCCATCTCTCCAGCCCTATTTTTTTAATTTATTGTCCATAATGAGTTACAACATTTAGTGGGCAAACAATGGGTTGTTATTCCCAATTCCCCACTGCCCTCCCCTCCCCCCTCCACTGGATAACCTCCTCCATGGGTCGTCTGGATCAGTCCTTGTGACAGGGGACCATGGATAGCCTAGTATTCAGCCAGGTTCTCCTGGCCAAGCCTCTCTGAGCGATCTTGATGAAGTCTTTCAGCTTCATCTGTCCTCTTTGTTCCTGATAGTTCCAGATCTCTCTTCTGAGTGCCAGACATGAATGCCTACCTATGTATCAGACATGCAACACCTGTCATGGTCAGCAGAAACAGGAAGGGGTCTCTCTTTGATCAGTAGGGAAAGAAATGATATGACCTGGCAGATTTATGAGTCTCACCTATTAAGTTGGCAAAGCTTAAAATGACTTCTTTTATGTCTGTACACTTAATAATCTTTTGCAAAGAGGGGGATGAAAACCCTTTCTGTTACAAGAGGATTTTTCATATGATTTTGTAAAAAATGTGCAACACCCATTTTCAAAGATAGCAAGAAAAATATGGAGAATATTACATATTTTTCTCTTAAAAATGCATTTTATCCAAACTGAATTGGACACAAAGGACATTCCTTAATTTTGGAATGAACAGAATTTTAAAAAACTGTTCAGGTAACACAATGCAGTAAAGAACTGAAATATATATATATTTTTAATTTGCTTCTGACCTGCAGTTGCTAAAAGAGAATAGAAGGGTGTGTGGAAGCAAACTTCACAAAAGTAACTGTTGACGTATTTGTCATATCCAAATATACGTGCAGAAAAATGTTCAAACACTGTTCAATCCACATGAGCTGGACTATTGTCCATGGAATATGTTTCTTACATGTGAGTTTTGTTCATTTGTTTTTGGTAAAACATCAGCTTTGAAGCAACTCCTCTTTGTTTAGTATTGTAAAATTTGCTGAGGTTCCATATTTTGATTCTGTAGTTTGCAGCAGAACACTTAACTTCAGGGTGGCTATTTAGCCCAAGCATCATTGCTGTGGTCGTCTGTGCCCAGGGCCACATGGCGCGCACTCAGCCTGGGCCACAGAAGCAGCTCATGTTTGTGTTTCCAGCGCAGCTTAGATTCTAAAGTCATAAGTGAATGTACTGAAAGGGGCTGCAGAGAACTAGAGTCCTTTCCTAGAAGAGAGGTGCTTTGTGATGCCTCCCTTTTACCAACTGTGGAATACTGGTCACCTCTAGTTCACGCCAAGAGCTGTTTACCCACAGGAGAATTTCTCTGGGTCTGTGAGTTTCTGATAACATTTAGCCAGGAGATAGAATTGGTGATGATGCTTCATAAAAAATAATGTGCTTCCGCTTTGTTCTTTTTCTGTTAAGCTTGAGTGTGACTGATCATCTCATCCTGCAAAAAACCCTAATTGAAATCTATTTTCTTTGTTTTGTATTTAGTGTCTCTTCTATATTCCTTTTAATTCCTTGCACTTCTAAAAAAGCTACTGCATTAATATTTGTTTCATTAATTTCTCTCCCTCCCTCCCTTTTTTTGAGAGAGGCAAGGTTTCACTGTGTAGCCTCAGCTGGCCTGGGGCTTGTGGCAGTCTTCTGCCGCAGCCTTCCAAGTGTTGGGATATAGGCATGAGCCAATGTGTTTAGCTCAAACTATTGCTTTATATTTCCTTAGGGAGGGGTGTGAAATGTTCACTACTATATGAATATGTACTTAATTGATATTTTCCACAGCTATGGAGAATAAATACCTTTAATTAAGACTATTAAAATTCAATACTTAGTCACATTAGCTGCATATAAAGTGCTCATTAGCCTGGTGTGGCCACTAGGTACTGTATTGGAGCATTTCTTTTATCAGAAAATTCAGTTGGATAGCTCTGCTTTGAATTATTTATTTTCTTTCCTCTATTTCCAATCCAACTGAAGCTTGCTTCTATTAACATATAACTAACTTTGAGATTGGTTATTTAGCCAGGCACAGTGGCGTCCCTGTAGTCCCAGCTACATGGGAGGCTGAGGCAGGAGGATTGCTTGAGTCCAGAAGTTGGGTTGCAGGGTGCTATGCCGATTAGGTGTAAGTATCTGCACTAAGTCCAGCATCAATACAGTGACCTTCTGGGAGCAGGGCACCACCAGGTTGCCTAAGGAGGGGTGAACCAGCCCAGGTCAGAAACAGAGCTGTGCTGATCAGGAGATTGGTTATTTGTTTTGAGACAGGGTCTTATATGGTACAGGCAGAAACATGCTGTGAGGTTCAGACTGGCTTGACATTTGTGATCCTTCTGCCTCAGCCTTCCAAGTGCTGTGATTAGAGGTACATGCCACCAAGTTTGCCCAGATGACTTGAGTGTTTAAAAATAAAAACCTGGAAGACTCACTAGAGTAATATTCCTTTGTATTTCACATCATTAAGAAGATAAAGCACTCTTTTGTAATCATCTGTCTGCCATTGTTTGTAAGAAATGATGATGAGGGGCTGGGACTCCGTGATTACAGGTGCTTGCTTGCAAAGCCCGCTGGCCTGGGTTCAGTTCCCCAGTGCCTACATAAAGCCAGATGCATGAAGAGGCACATGCATCTGGAGTTCATTTTTAGGGGCAGGAGGCCCTGGTGTGTCCATTCTCATTCTCTGGTCTTTCATCACACCAATTTTTCCTTTGCATACCTCTTCCCTGGGCTCTCAATCCCCATGAAAGCACACATTGGGTTGTGTGTCTTCTTACCCACAGTATAAAATACAAAATTCTCAAGATGTTTTCTTAATATAGACTCTGTAAAGGGAGTTTCTCTCCTTTCCTACCAGTTTCCCTGACTTAACTTCACCTTCTTCTGCATCCGCAACTAGAGTGGTGGTTATTTGTTCCAGGGACCACTTGCTTTGTCTGCTCTGCCCTCAGTGCCAGGGGGCTGGCTCTGCCCTTTACCATGTAGATGGGTATTATCCCTCTTCCCCTTGCCAGATCATGTCAAATTGGCTTTCTTTGAAGTCAGAGCTCCTTTCAGCCTTTGTACATATCAGTTTGGGGGTGGTAGCAGACTGAGGAAGGTGCACCATCTTTTGACTCCATCCACACTGTCCACTCTTTGTAAACTCTGCTTAAAGTTTTCAATTTGAGCTGGGCGTGGTGACCCATGCCTTAATCCCAGCACTTGGGAGGCAGATGTAGGACTGCCATAAATTCAAGGCCTAGAGTGAGACCCTACCTCATAAAAACACACAAAAAATTTTCCAGTTTGATGCAGTCTGAAGTTGAGGCAGGAGGATGAGGGTAAGAGGACCCTGGGCTATACTACATAGCAGGACCCTGCCTCACTACATGACCCTGCTTCAAACAAAATGACCCAGTTTGAAGGTGCCTTTTTTTCATCTGGGGTTCTGACTGCTACATTTGACATCCTCCGTTTGCCTAGAGAAACACTAGACACTTTTAAGTTTTGGCTTTTGTATCACGATGTTGCTGTTCTCTGTTGTTCACTGTTATGCTCACAGAATGACCAGTGTATGCTGCTGAACAGTCGACACTGGAGTGTGTAATCATCCATTCTCCCACCTTTTATAGTCTTTTCTCATGCTTCTATTAGGGACATTAGTTCCTTTTTCTTGTATGTGTGTGTATGTGTGTGTGTTTGTTCACGTATGCATATGCCTGTGCGCTTGCCTGCACTGGTATATAAATTGCTGCCCCCAGAGTTGTTGAAATATGTGTAAAAAGCAGCCTAAAACCCCACCAGGGAGCAGACTTGGACTTGAAAGGAGGAAGGAGGGCAGCTCTCTTCAACAGAAGGTTGAGCATATATGGAGACACATAGCGGTTGAGAGCACTGCAATTCAGGCAACAGCAAAGGGTTCCATGTAACTGCAGCCTTAAGGCTGCATAGGAATGCACCAAGTTGCTCCAGTAGCAACATTCCCAATACTAGGCTACTGACCACTCTCCTGTCATAACTGAGTGTCCCCTTCAACTCTGTCATCTGATGAGCCTCTTCTGGACTTCAGACTCCCAAGTGTCAGCAGTCCTCAAGCTGTGTGGTTTCTGTATTCAAAGTGTTCTGTTTTGACTATCAAACATACTCCTTATTACCTAGCTTCTGTATGATTTCAAAGCTGCATTAAACATTTCTTTTTCCTCTTGCACCCTGTTAGGGTAGATAACTTCTAAAACCTTTATTTTATCATTTTACTGACCTTGAGAAAAAGAAGATATTTTATTTTCTATAAGATATGTTCTTTCTTAGGCCAGCATTTAAAAAAATATTTTATTTTTATTTATTTGCAAGCAGAGAGATACAAAGAGAGGGAGGTAGAGACAGAGAGAGTATGGGCATGACAGGGCCTCTAGTCACTGCAAAGGAACTCCAGATGTATTCACTACTTTGTGCATCTGGTTTATATGGGTACTGGGGAATTGAACCCAGGTCCTTAGGCACTGGAAGCAAGCACCTTAACCGCTGAGCCATCTCTCCAGCCCTAAGCCAGCATTTTAAATCCATAATCCTCTAAAGACCACAAAAATCTCAAGTCCTTGTACTGTCATTAAAAGCCACATCATTGTAGAATTCAAAGGTAATTTGCTGCAGAGATGTTCCTTTGACTTTGAATATTTATTATAATCACAACATGGATTTTACTGACCCCCTTTCTTCCTTGCCACAATTCTTTCATTCTAGCCAGATCACTTCTATCCATGGGAGGACATCTATTCACTGACTCTAGAAATAGCCTGTGTTGGAATCTTGGTCTCCCCATCCTCCTACTTGAAGTTTCAGCAGCGTTTTTCATTTCTCTCAATGTCAGTAATAATTGGAGTGGAAGTTGAGTGTCCAGACAGTACCTTTTTCCAGTGTCAGGACAGGGATAGTGCCTTGCATGTGTGAGCATGCAGTGCTGGAGCCCTTGTGCTTTCTTGGGTGCAGTTCTCCTGCTGCTCTTGCCTCCTCCCTTTGCCTGTGTTTTACCTCACTTCCCTCAGAAATGCTCTTTTCTATCTTTTTGAGTTTACGTTGACCTCTGAGTTTATACAAGTCCTTTTATGTCATTTTAACTGTTTCTATTTTATGGCATATTTTTACCTATTGCTCTTTAATTTATGTACGGTAAAATTAGAGTTTGGAAAGTAACTGTCATTGACAAAATGTGGAAGAGTTTCACCACTCACACTCTAAGCATCTATCTTGGTATTTCCTTCTAAAACAGTTTTCAGTTTTCTGAGCATACATTCTGTTTCTAACCAAAGTTTAGATTCTTTTTTATTTTTATGATGGAGAGAGAGAGGGGAAGAGAGAGAGATGAGGGAGGGAAAGAGAATATGGGCCCCCAGGGCCTTTTATAGCTGCAAGTGAACTGCAGATATATGTACCACCACTTTATGCATCTGGCTTACATGGGGAATAGAACCTGGGCTGTTAGGCTTTGTTAGCAACTAAGTCCTTTTGGCCATGAGCTGTCTCCCTTCCCCAGTTTAGAGTCTTGAAACCTAGTCTCTGCTTTATAATAGTTAGTCTTTACTATATATGGATTAGCTTAGTATTGAGTATATAGTGAATGAATGTATGATTAATGTTTGAATTATGTAAAACAAAGTCTAAAAGCATTATAAATTTGAATATTAAGGTGCAGCTGGCACCATGGTACATGCCTGTAGACCCAGCTACTTGTGAGGGTGAGGCATGTTGAAGTGAATTTGGAGTCCTTCGGGGCTAATAAACCCATTTTTAAATTTCCCTTGAGAGAACAAGGGACTTGTTCCTCTATTTCTGTTTTTATTATCTATGTAAAGTTTGTTTTGTTCCAACTATTCTATGTTAAGCACATTTTTACATCTTTCTTGTACTTTGTAATGATGTTATTAGTCAATTCACTTGAGTGTGACTTTGCTTTTTCCTTAAACATATTTAAGATACTAAGTGATTTTATCAATAGGAATTATTTATAGACTATAAAGTAGAAAACATTCTTGTATTCTCAGCTTTATTTTTCTGTGGATCAATTTTGCCCTCCTCCCTGGTAATTTATTTTCTGATTGTCTCTAAAATCAGAGGTCAATGCAACTAAGATAATGGCTTTTGGATATGCAAATGCAGCATGGTTTCATCAGCCTTTACTCTTGGGTATTGTGTAGTATTGATCCTTCTCCAGAAAGGGCAAAATATAGTTAAGATTTGCAGCCTGTCACTACCTTACCCTCCTGAAGAAGTGGATGGAATTTAATCATGTGTGTCTTTTTTTCCCTTCCCCAACAGCTTCCATGCCTATGACTGTTCTAAATTTGGGCCATACGTACCCATTTCAGAGAGGCTTTTTCTGTCCTGACAACAGCATCAAGTATCCGTACCATGACAGTACCATCACAACCACTATGCTCGTCCTGGTGGGGGTTGGCTTACCCATTTCCTCTGTAAGTAAATTAGTAAGTAGGTAGTGATGGTTTGTTATAATGAAGTCGGGAGGGGGATCAAATCCAAGTCCTGTCTTCACTGTGCTGAGGTGGGGAATGGGTGCTAGAAGAAAACCCCACTGCTTATTTCTAGAGCATGATAGTTCTTCAAAATAATTTTAAGTCATCCAGTTGTAGAAAGATTATTTCATTTATTATTTTCTGAGGCAGGGTCTCATTCTAGTCCAGGCTGGCCTTGAATTCTCGGTGATCCTTCTACCTCAGCCTCCCGAGTACTTAGCCTGGCTCAATTGATTATTTTATAATGGAAGAGTACATTTGGACCAACTCTTCGCAGTATACAAATGAGGAAACACAGGCCCAGTACTTGCTCAAGTCCAGTAAGTTATATTATGGCCAAGATGAAACTAAGATTATTCTTGTCCTATCGTACTATTGAGTGGAAGTTGAGGTCATAATTTTAGACTCATGTAGAAGTTGTGAAAATAGTTCAGAGAGTTTGCACATACTTTATTCAGTTTCCTTTGAGGATAATATCTTGTCTAATTTTGGTTAAGTTACCAATATTAAAAAATAAACTATAGGTCTTTGTGAAATTTCACCGGCTTTTACACACTCTTTTTTATGTGTCATTTTCTGAAATGTACCACATATATGGATTGGTGTAAACATAACCAGAGTCAGGGCCCACAGTCTTTCTATGACCATAAGAAACTCCCTCATGTTATACCTTTAAAGATGCTCCCTTTTCTAAGCTGGGCATGGTGGCACACACCTTTAATCCCAGCACTCGGGAGGCAGAGGTAGGAGGATTGCTGTGAGTTCAAGGCCACCCTGAGACTACATAGTGAATTCCAGGTCAGCCTGGACTAGAGCAAGACTCTGCCCTGAAAAACCAAAAAAAAAAAAAAAAGATGCTCCCTTTTTCATTCAGTATGTATCCTTTTGAAGTTGGGTTTTTATAAAAAGTTATCATTTTATTGTAGTAACAGTTATTACAACTATATATATGCATATACATATATATATACACACATGGAATCATGTTAATTCATAGAACAATATATTTTAAGTTGTACTTTTGAAATTACAAGGTGAAGTGCAGTTTAAATGCTGCAGAAAATAAAAGAAATACATATAAGACAAAAATAAAGATGTAATTATGTGTTCCTGATATAACATGTGTAAAGTTTCTGTTAGAAAGCTGTATTTTCTTGATTATTATTCAAATTACCAAAGGAGTTATTCTTGATAATTCAGTGCTATTTTGCCAGCAATTCATGGAGTGAGTCACAGATTATTAACATTTTCAAGAGCAAATCCAAACTATTTTCATACAAGGTTTTGACTACCTGCAACATGAGGGTTGCTAGTTTTCTCTTGGGAAATGCTTTTTTATTTTTTGAGCCATGATAGCCAGATATCGTGGCACATGACTTTAATCCCAACACTCAGAAGGCTGAGGTCTGAGAATCACCAGCTACAGAGTGATTTCCAGGTCAGTCTGGGCTACAATGTCACTCTGTCTCAAAAAGCCAAAATGAGAGAGATAGACAGATACACACAGAGAGACAGGATCTGTCTCTGATTGCCAAGAACTCACTGTGTATTCCAAACTGGCCTTGAATTTGCAGTACTTCTACCTCAGCCTTCCTGCGTGCTTAGATGATGGTTGTACGCTTTTGTGCTCACGAGCTCAGAAGTGTACTTTTGGGGAGAGCTCAGAGGATGGAGTCTTAAAATCCTGAAGAGTCCACCAGTTTCTGAATCCCATACAAGAGTGATTTTTTAGTTGTTCATTCTGCAGATCCAGTAACGGTCCTCAAATGTTGCCTAGAGTGGAGTGATGAGCCGACTCTGCTCATACTTGTGGAGACCCCCATGAGAATGCCAGTGTCACTACCTTGTGTGTACTCACTCTAACAGGCAAAGTCAGTCACTCTAGTTGCTCCTTTGTCATCAGTACATTCTGAGGTTTTCAGTCTCTGCAAAGATCTTTTCTAGAATGAGAAACATAATTCCCAATAGTGTTTGGTACAAATAACTCTTAACAAATGAAGAATTAGGAGTTATCGAATCTATGTCCAAATATGTGTTGAGATTAAGGGAAAGGAGTTGAAAGATGAGTTATATTCTGGCATCCTGTGTAAGCACATCTTGAAGATTTTTTTGTGTGTGTGGCTGGGGGTCAAACCCAGATCTTGGGGTATGTGAAGCATGCTTTGCCCTCAGCCACAGAGTTCTTCTACAGAGAAACTTCTGGAACTGCAGAACTGGGAACCCTGTCACTTTTCAAGGCTGATATTCATATCTATCACTTGGCCTGGAACTTTTTTTTTTTTTTCGAGGTAGGGTCTCACTCTAGTCCAGGCTGACCTGGAATTCACTATGTAGTCTCAGGGTGGCCTTGAACTCACGGCGATCCTCCTACCTCTGCCTCCTGAGTGCTGGGATTAAAGGCGTCATTCTTAACTAGGCATCTGATGTATGTTCTATCCATACAGTTTAAGACTTAAAAAAAATTTTTTTGTTTGCTTTTTTGAGGTAGGGTTTCGCTCTAGCCTAGGCTGACCTGGAATTCCCTATGTAGTTTCAGGCTGGCCTCGAACTCACAGCAATCCTTTTACCTCTGCCTACAAGTGCTGGGATTAAAGGCGTGTGCCATCACACCTGGCTAAAAAAATTTTTGCTTATTTGCAAGCAGAGAGAGAAAGGGAGGGAGACAGAAAGAGAATATGGGATGAACCACTGCAAACAAACTCCAGATGTATGTACCACTTTGTGCAACTGGCTTTATTTGGATACTGGGGAATCAAACCCTGGCTCTCAAATGCCTTTAACCACTGAGCCATCTCTCTAGCCCCCACCCAAATATTATTTTTTAAAGAAATAATATTCATGTGATAACATGGATGCTGTGTTTGTGTAATGAATGCATTTTGATAACCTTAAATCATCATTTTAGTCCCGGTTTCGATCTTGGCATCTCCACCCAAAAACACAACAATATTATTTTATATACATTAGATTAGATCTCCAGCTCTGCATAAAACTGGGTGTGGTAGTGTGTGTTTAGAATCCCAACACTCTGGAAGCAAGCAGGAAAATCCGAAGTTTGAAGCTAGCTTGTGCTCACCAGATTCTGTCTCAAAACACAATAAAACTCCCATTATTTTATTGGCTGTTTATGCATAGTTTTCACTAATACTAGAAAAGTTCCTTTGATGTGAAAGGGATTTTTTTTTAAAGTTTCATAACTTTATTTGAAATTCTGAAGTTAGTTCTCATCCACGTTGACTGTCTGTAGATTTTTAAATGTGGTAACAGGGACATAGGTCACCAAAGTATAAAGCTTGTTTGGTGAATCTTCATCCTCATTCCGTTTTCTGGACAACCGTACACGGATACGATATGGGACATTCCTTATTCTTTTGGCCCAGACGGCTTTGTTGAGCCTGGTGTCAATGCGCACGTCGGGGGTCCCCATCTCCTTCAAGGCAAACTTCCGAATCTCTTTGAGCGCCCGAGGGGCCCGCTTCTTGAAGCCTACTCCGTGGATGCGCTTGTGGATGTTGATGGTGTACTCTCGGGTCACCGACCTCGTTGATGGCGGAACGGCCCTTCTTCTCGCCACCCTTCTTCGCGGGAGCCATCTGCGGGCAGGCACAAGAGGCTGAGCAAGCTGGGCCCACCCGGCTGCCCCGCTCCCGCCTCGGCCCCAAGCGAAGCCCCGGGGAGGGAGGATGGAGCCGGATTCCCCAAGCCGGATCCGCCACCCTCACTCACCCTCAAAAGGGATTTTTTTAAACCATAGCTTCTCAGTTTTGTTGGCACTCCACCGCCAGTTTTTCTAACTAAAACAATTTGTAGGGTTTCTATCATGGTTCCAAGTCATGAGTATGCACGCAAGAGAATGGTAAAGAAGCTGTGATGTGGCCATATGCTTATTCTGTCTCTTTCTATCTCTGGTAAAAGATGGAAATGTGGTCTTGTTATTTCGCTTGTGGAAGCAATAAGTTACCATATCCTATGTTCTCTTGAACCATTATAAATATTCAGTGGTGGAAGTAGAAGGCTGCAGTTACTTGTAGATGAGTATGAGTTTACCGTGCAGAGAACCCAAGTTTTAAATGGCTAATTGTGCTCAGCCACTGGGCATATTAAGCAGCAGGATGTGGGAATGTAAAATGCTGCAGCCTCTTTGGAAAACAGTTTGGCAGCTTCTTAAAAAGTTAAACATAAGCTTACCACGTGATCCAGTAATTCCACTTGCAGGTATCTACCTATTAGAAATGAAAATATATTCACACAGTGACTTGTATGTGAATGTTCAAAGTACTGGTAGTCATAATAGCCCCAAACTAGAAACAACTCAGATGTTCATTAACTAGTGAGTGGATAAAGCAAATGTGCTGTGTGTACAGTAGAATACTGTAGCGGTTGTCAGGAGATTATATGCTACTACAACATGGACTAGTCTCAAGGACATTAAATCAAATAAAATAGGCTACTTGGTGTAGGATTCCATTTATGCGAAATGCCAGGAAAGACAGATCTGTGAGTAAGATGGCTTCAGGTTGGTGGTAGAAGGAGGGACTGAATATAAATAGTCTCGAGAGTTTTTAGACTCTATTGCAATGATTGTTGTATAGCTTTATAAATTGATTTTGATAAATTGAGTCAATGATTTTTTTCCTTAGAACAAAGACATAAAGCCTAAAGAGTTTTGAACACTAATATGTGAGTTTAGTTTCTGTACTAAATATCTTATTCAAGAAAGAAGAGATGCTTATTGAAATAACGTAGCCAATTCAGAAATGTTCTGTTAACAGTAAAAGTCTCCATTATTTCGTATGGAGCTCTTACAAATAAAATCAAATAATAGTTCTTTGTAGGATTTTTGTTTGAGGCTAGATATTTAGTCACTATCTAGGGCAGGTAGTAACTAAACCATGGCTTTTATATATTTAGTGTTACAGTGTGTGTTGATGAGTGTAAAATGTTTGTGTCAGTCTCTTCAAGTTGTGCTGCAACCATGGTGTATATATGGAGGGCTTGGACACTACTGCGTTCCTTAGTGCAAGCAAGCTGGTGAATCAAGAGAAGTCTACATGTAGAGATGAGAGGTATTTAGTGTAAGGATCAGTTAGCAAGGTTAGCTCAGGTATAATTTTTTTTTTTTTGTTTTTTTGTTTTTTCGAGCTAGGGTCTCACTCTAGCCCAGGCTGACCTGGAATTCACTATGTAGTCTGAGGGTGGCCTTGAACTCAGGGCAATCCTTCTACCTCTGCCTCCCGAGTGCTGGGATTAAAGGCGTGTGCCACCACGCCCGGCTCTAGGGTATTATTTTAAGTGTAACATTTATTAGAAGTATGGCTTTGGGAACCTTGCAGTATCTTGCAGATTTTTAAAGGGTTGACACCTATAGATAAATTGGTTCACATAAATAAATACACTTTGGTTCATGTATTGGTGTCTAAATGAAAAATGACAAGATTAACAAAAGAGCTAGCAATAAAAAAAATGTGATTTCATCATCTTTTTGACCCTGGTAAGTTGGACAAATTTGTTAATGTGATGAGTGCAATCAGGCAGAGTGGCAGAGGTTTGGTTGTCACTCAGCCTTGTGGTTTAATGAAGTCTTGGCCCTCACCCTTGGCCTCCAGTGAGCGTGAGCAGGTTTAGTTAGTGGTTAAGATATACTGCATGGAGCATAGAAAGACTTTGGGAGAGCCTTTCATACTTGGATCAGTCTTGAAGTAGACCTCATGTTGAGGGTTTTTGCTAAACTGCATCTCTTTTTACAAAGCTGAATGAGCGATATTTAGTTAAGGGAAGAACTGATTTCTTAAGTTCACATTTAGACAAAAGCTAGGCATTTTAAGAGATGAGTTTGAGGCATGATTGCTAGAAAATATTAATGAAAACAAAGCTGTGTGGTTTTGTGCTTGGCACCATTGTCCCTCTTTTGGAAAGAAACTTGGCTTAAGTTTCGAGTCATTTCCCCAGCAGCTGTAAACCTTCTCTGGTTAACACAGAAGCTTTCTTTTAAGTACTCTGATAGCTTAGCTAGTGCCCATGATGGATCTATCTGAGGGTTGTAACCAATGTGGGATAAAACAGGGACTGTCAAAATGTTGTTTTCCTTTTCGAAGCAAAGTCCATGACAAATTGGGTTTTAAAGAGTTGAAAACCTGATTGATGAAATAACAGGGAGAACCTGAGATTTCCCCAGTCGTTGATTGTGTCTGGGCAGGAAGAAAGGGGGAAGATGCTCTTTGTTAAACTGGCTAGTAGTAGACTTTGAAGCTTTGTTTCCCAGAAGAAAACTCCTTACCCTAAACCACAATCCTTCTAGCTTCTGTCGCATGCATTGCTGGGTTTCCTTCTTACACGGGCTTGACTTACTCTTGTGGCAAGTGCATTTTTGAACATGGTCTCTGGGATAATTATTTTCCTCAATCAGTTTTGATAATTTTAATGATATTTTATTTATTCCTTTTTGCTAGCTGGATTGCCTTTTGCAATTCTTACTGCAAGGCATACCCCCTTCCAACGCGGATTATTCTGTAATGATGAGTCCATCAAGTACCCTTACAAAGAAGACACCATACCTTATGCATTATTAGGTGGAATTCTCATTCCATTCAGTATTATCGTTGTAAGTTAAATTCACTTTTCCACATCCTTTGAGCACTTAGCTTAATTTTGTTAATTTGTTAATTATGAAATGTGTAACTCTCAAGCAATGTTTTAAAAAACTTTTAAACTAGTTTGTTTGTTCAAGATATTCTTGGCTAATTTAAATGAGGCCAAAGGAATACAATGTATAATTAGAAGAATCAAACTGAATGTGTATAGATTTATGCTAATCTTTTATGTCACTGTGATTATTAGAACTGTAACTTGCCACTATTTCAGTAATTATGCAATTAATCAATGAACATTATAGCAATATGTCTCAGCATGTTTTATGTATTTGGTATTTTATAACTTACTGTATCTGTGAAGTACTCTTTACTACTAAGTTTTAGATAAGACAGATTTCTAATGTTAAAATTTCATTCAACCTATGTTTTTTAAAAGAATTTTTAGATACTGCCATAAATGGGAGAGAAAACTTCAAATAGCAATGCCACTGAAGAATTTTACTGGTGATGAAAGTGACACTGAGTCCTTGAACCACAGTGGCAGCTGCTCTTTTCTGTACCTCAGGTGACAATGCTTAGAGACAGAAGGCTTCAGTGATAGGCTAGAGAATTTTATACTGTTTATCAGAAATTCTATTGATTAAACCTTTTGTGCTCCACAACTGTAACTGTAGAAACAAAATTGATGTTTGTTAAAGGCATAAAATATGGTCTTGTCTAAGGAAAAGACCAACAATAGTATACATTATCTTGTTTTTTATGTTCACAGTATCTTACTAGTAATGAAAGATGATCACTTTTTGCTTTTTGGTGAACAAGTAATATGAAAAACCTTGACTATATATGTGTTTGTTTCACAAGACAGGTTCTGAAAGGAACATATGACTTTGTCTTGTGTCCTCACTGCCTGCTTACATGAAACTACTCATGTGAGGTCATTATGCAGGAGCCTTGGTGACTCTGCTACTGTGTGGCAGAGTTTTAAGAAATATGAGATTAAAAAAATTTTTTTTAAATATTTTTATTAATTTTCAAGCAGAGAGATACAGAGAGGGAGAGAGAGAGAGAGAGAGAGAGAGAGAGAGAGAGAGAGAGAGAGAGAGAGAGAGAGAGAACACGCACACTGGGGCCACCACCTTGTGGGTCTGGCTTATGTGGGTACTGGGGAATTGAACCCGGGGCCTTAGGCACTGGAGGCAAGTGCCTTAAACACTGAACCATCTCTCCAGCCCGAAATATGAGATCTTTATATGGAGTTTTCACTACTGTGATTGTAGACTTTTTGTTATTTTGTTTTTGGTTGAGACAGGGCATTACTCTGTTCCCCAAACTGGGACCAACCCATGGGCTCAAGTGATCCTTCCAGCTCTGCCCGACTACTTGGGACTTCAGTCATGCTTGGAAAGCTTTTATTTATTTTTAAGTATATATAATTTGTATCTGAACATGATCATGGCCCATGCCTGTAATTCTAGCACTTGGAAGGCTGATGCAGGAAGATTGAGTAGCCTGGGATACTTTGTAAGACTTTGTCTCAGAACAAACAAAAATAAAGCAGCAACAACAACAAAAAAATCCCTCAACAGGGCTGGAGAGATGGCTCAGCGGTTAAGGCACTTGCCTCCAGTGCCTAAGACCCCGGGTTCAATTCCCCAGGACCCACATAAGCCAGACCCACAAGGTGGTGGCCCTGGTGCGCTCTCTCTCTCTCTCTCTCTCTCTCTGCTTGAAAATGAATAAAAAAAAATCCCTCAACAAACAAGAAAATGTTTCCAAGACTAACTTAGAAATGTAAACATTTTTAAAATAGGTCCTATCGTTGCAAGTAGTAGCTTTGGGGTAAGATTCATATATTCAAATAAAAACTGCTAGGAATATACTTGGCTTTCAGTTCTACTTTCTGTCAGTAAGACAAGATGCTTATCAAGACCAAGGCCTCGCTCTGACTGCAGACTCCACGGTGGAGTGGAGGATGCCCTGCTGAGAATTGCGTGGATGAACAGGGCCTGGGCAGCCTTGGTCTGGCACAACAGCCCACACTGAGAAATGTGCTCATTAACTTGGAACTTTTAACTATTTTAGTACAACCCCTGAAAAAGATATATTACATTTAGTAAATGACAAGTTAGCTAATGTGAGTCTAGATCTTTCTTCAAGGTGCTCTGAAAGTACCATTTTTCCTATCAGCAAAGACAGCTGTGCTTAGGATATGGTGGGCCTACTCATCTAAAACAGCAGCTCAGGCACTTTCAGGTAATGCTGGAGTACATGTACATATGTTTTCATGGTATTCAGTAGGAAGCAGATCATCGAAATGAACAATCATTGATTCAGACTTAATCCTTTGACATGACTGGAAAATGATGCATGAGTGAGTGAGGGAGTCGGCTAGAGACCCAGGGAAGTCACAGTAAGTGGACTTGATAAAAATATATTCAAGTGCTGACGATGTACTTCTGGCCTTCGTGGAGGCACGAACAGCTGTGTGGAAGATGTGGAAAAACTTTTTTTTTTTTTCTTTAGCCCAGGCTGACCTCAAACTCACAGTGATCCTCCTACCACTGCCTCCCAAGTGCTTGGATTAAAGGCGTGTGCCACCATGCCTGGCTGATGTGAAGATTTGACTGATTTTTGACTATTATTTTGGGGCAGTAAACTCTGAAAGAAAGAAACCATAGGGACAATATGAGACATAATCTTGCATAGTGGGGACACAGAGAGGGTGAGAGAAAAGGGGTGAGCTACAGTGATGTAGATAATTATTTCCATTGATCTTCATAAGTAGTCTGTTTCACTCCCCAAACGTCCTCTTTCGTTCTCACTGTTAAGTAAAAAAGTAAGAAGCATGCTGGGGCTGGGCGTGGTGGCGCATACCTTTAGTCCCAGCACTTGGGAGGCAGAGGTAGGAGGATCACCATGAGTTCAAGGCCACCCTGAGACTACAGAGTGAATTCCAGGTCAGCCTGGGCTAGAGTGAGACCCTACCTGGGGGGGGGGAAGCAGCATGCTGGGGGGCTTAGGGCTAACTAGGCTCCAGTTGTTCGGTGTAGACTTGACCACAGATTAGGAATAAGCAGTAATGGACCCCAGGTGGGTGGGTAAGGTTTTCAATGAAATAAGTACAGCTGTCTGTGCAGATCAATGGGCGGGTTCCCACATTTAATTCAGAAAAGGACTTCGCTCTCCTTGGTAAGCTAACGGGGCACTTGATAGTTTTAGTCTCCCCACCACCCCAGTGTATGTGGTTAGGTTTCACCTTACACGTTTTATGTACAGAGCTGGTAACCTGCTTAGTGCAAAGTTGTGTTCTGTAAGTCGCAGGAACAGGATTGGGTGTCTGGGACTAGTGCTGAGTGGCTTGGAGGCTCAGCACCTGCTTCTGGAAAATAAATAACCTAGTACTTAAAACAGCTGATGTGCAGCTCTCACTGCTCAATTGTGGTTAAGGAATACACTTAGGATATTTCAACTATCAAAGATAATTCCGTAATGTCAGGAATCCATTTTAACTAGTAATCTATTCAGAGTTTCTGGATCCCCTAATAGTCTAAGGAAGTGATAAATACTTTTACAACAGACCACTAGAAGTTGTTATAATAACCCTAAGCAAGGCAGTGCACAGGTGATGTCTTCCTCTCCTGTGACCTGCTGTCAGGTAAGCTTAATGAATTCATTTACATAGACAACTATTTTTTTGTGAGGTTTGGTGTGTAAGAGGATTTAATTTTTAACCCAGGCAGTACATTCAGATAAAATTGATAAACAACTACTCTTTTCAGCCCCTGGTTGATACTAGTTTTCTGTGTAAGAGTTGAGAAATCACCCTTTTCTGCAGAGTTTATAGTTTAGTTGTCAAAGTTCTAGCTTGGTAAGTATAGAATTCTAGGAGCCGCTGAGTCTGATGAAGTAACAGTTTTTGGTATTAGGTTTTGAAATTCCTCTCAGGAAGCAACCATTTATTCACCTAAAGCAAGGCTAGCCCTGAATTCAGTTAATCTTCATCAATTGTAAGTGTTTGAATGCTTTGTAAAATGGCTTGTGTAAATTTTAAGAGGAAGCAGAGACCCTAGTGAGTGCCATGTTGTGTGTCTCTCCACCTACCTAAACTTGGTAAGCCCACTGTTCTCTAAGTGTGTGGGTTTCAGGTGCCAAGAGTGTATCCTGTGGTCTTTTTAAAACAGGAATGTTAGACCACGGTACTCAGTGTTCTGTTATTTCTTAGAATCTTGGCTCAGGAACTTGTGAAGCCCTTGTTTATTACGCCTTTGCACCCATTGCATTGGTGTGCTCACCCACATGCATGCTCTGCTAAAGTAGTCACAGCCCTGCAGAGCTCCAGTTCTCCAAAGGAATGTCAGGGAAAAGAAAGGTGAAGAATCAATCCCTTGAAATGTTTCCTTGGGAAGATGGGGCCATCAGCTGTGCTTGTAAGCCTTGTTAAGGGGTCCTGCCCTTGACCTCAGTCTTACATCCCTGCATATATATATATATACACTCCCTAGAACTATTTTGCTCTTTGATTGTTTTTGATTCAGAGGAATGTTAGAGGAAACATGAACACTGTCAGGTTTTTTAAAAATGATTGTCTAAGGGAGATTCTGATTAGGGAAGTTTGTATTCTTTGAATGAGCCATAGTTTTGTCTCCTGCAGTATATATCACGTCTAACTTGGGCTCAGTGTATTTGAATACTGCACGAAAAGTAGGCCTATTTCAGGTACACCATGCAGTGCTTTTGGCTCAGCCAAGGCTTTCTAGGTGGTGCCTACAACTGACCTGACACTTGTTTAGAATCATACACCCAAGATGACTATTTGTTTAAAAAAAAAAGAAAAAAGAAGGGGATTGTATATTTAAAGATCTTATTGTAGCCAGGTGTGGTGTTTTAGTCCCAGCACTTGAGAGGCAGAGGAAGGAGGATTGCTGTGAGTTTGAAGCAACCCTGAGAATACATAGTGAATTCCAGGTCAGCCTGGGCTAGAGCGAGTCCCTACTTCAGGGAGAGAAAAAAAAACCTTGTAATTTATCATTTTATTTTCAGGTTTTTTTAAAGTGCCTGCTTATTATTTTAACATATTATTTTTCTGTTTCTTTTTCAGATGATTGTTGGGGAAACTCTGTCTGTTTACCTTAACCTCTTGCACTCCAATTCTTTTGTCCGGAACAACTACATAGCCACTGTTTACAAAGCCATAGGAACCTTTTTGTTTGGTGCCGCTGCTAGTCAGTCCCTGACTGACATTGCCAAGTATTCGGTAGGCAGACTGCGGCCTCACTTTTTGGATGTGTGTGACCTCGATTGGTCAAAAATCAACTGCAGCGATGGTTATATTGAGAATTACATATGTCGGGGGAATGCTGCCAAAGTCAGGGAAGGCAGGTAAGTGTTAGTCCAAAGGGCTTGTGTTGTCTGGATCATTCTTTGATGACAGGACTTGTGCAGTGAAGAGGAGCCCTGTGAGCTCGGAGAGTTGAGTTCATGTGATCCTTGCTCTCTCTTCATCCTGTTTGTTTGATGTTACCCTTCTACCCATTCAGGAGCATTTGACCCTTTTCAAGAGAGCGTCATCAGCCATTGAGGCCAGATCAGTACACTTTTTTCTTAAGATGCCCGATCATAAATAATTGAGGCTTTGTAGGCCATAAAGTCTCTTTCAGATCCACTCGACAGTGCTTAGATGAGCATGGTGTGTTCCAGTAGTGCTTTCCACAGCCAGCGGCTGCTTCAGGGGTCAGGGCTGGCTAGCCCCCAGTGTCCCAGTGTTACGACGTCATAGTCCTCTCAAACTTCCTCACAGATGCCGGGCAAGCGTTCTGCTTTGAGGGACATTCCCAGCCACATTGCCTTTGTTGTTGTTGTCATTTATTTGTCTTTTTTTAATTGTTGCATGTATATGGTATGTGATGTGATTTTCATGTGGTGTGTGCACAGATGCACACGTGTGGAAGCCAGAGGAGAACTTCAGGTGTCCTTCTCTATGACTCATTTGTGTATTTTGCTGAGATACAGTTTCTCCCTGAATCCAGAGCTGCTGATTTTTGGTCAGACTGGTGATCATTGAGCCCCAGCAGTTCTCCGGTCTCCTCCCCACAGGACTCAGGTTAACAGGCGTGTGTTTACATGGGTGCTGGGGATTGAATTTAGGTGGTCACATGCTAAGCCATCTGCCAGGCCCTAGGTTGTCTCTGTATCATGCACCCTTTTTGGGTTTTGTTGGGTACTGAGGGAGAGAGAGAGTCACGGATCCCTGGCTCCCTGCGGTTGAGCCTGTCTCACCGGCCACCAGGAGACAGACCCCCTCTTTTATTTATTTATTTTGTATTCCAACAGGATTTTATGTGACTCCTGATCCTCCTTACTTCCCTTCCCATGTGCTGGGATTACAGGTGTAAGCCACCACCCTGGCTTCGGGTTTATCTTTCCTGTCTGGCTATACACTTCTATTTTAGGGTAATTATTTTTACCCTTGTTAGTCATCCAACAAATACTTTGGTAAAAATGTGTTATAATTGCTTTTATATGATTTCTAGATATTTTATTTATTTTCGGTTTTTCAATGAAGGGTTTTGCTCTAGCCCAGGCTGATCTGGAATTCACTATGTAGTCTCAGGGTGGCCTTAAATTCATGGTGATCCTCCCACCTCTGCCTCCCAAGAGCTGGGACTAAAGGTGTGCGCCACCAGGCCCAGCAACTGTTTTGTCTTTGTTGATTCAGTAGAGCACATGCCTGTGATTCAGTCATCTCTGGTCCTCATTCATTTTGATCCTAGAAGCAGTGACATGAGCAGGACCTCAGCCTCAGGACTGCCAGTTCTCCATTTTGTACTTTCTGAGCAAGTCCTCTGTCCTGTGGCAGTGCGTCTCTCAGACAAACTACAACCACAGTTACTGTGCTGAAACCAGTCCACTAAAGTCCATGGCCCACTAGGCAGGTCCATGAGCCCCCCCCCCCCTCAGTCCCTGATGACACTTTTCAGTTCATGCACTTTAGCCTCCTGTCCATCTGCCTCTGGTTTCCACATTGATGCATGTAAAGTCTTGTAGGAGGGATCTGGGTATGTGACTCCATGGAAGAGCACTCTCCAGTGTGCAGGAGGCGCAGCACGAGGGGGAGAGGAGGCTGCTATGTGAGGAAGGGCTGGAAAGAACCCTTTAAGTGTTACGGGCATCTCTGTAACTCATTGCAGACTTGTGTACATTAAAAGTAGCTCCTGTTTATAGTTTCCAGTGAGGTGATTCCTTCAATGAGGGGTTCTGAAGCAAGGAAAAGGGAACATATGATGTAGACACGGAATTTTAGGAACACTTGGTGTCTTCCTAGAAGAATTATCAGTGTCTTCACATGAGTCAGTTGGTGCTAGTCTCGGAGCTGTATAATATTGGTCCTGAGCTGTGGCTTTGCATTGCCGTTCTGTTGTGGAATGTAGTTTGGCTGATTACAAACTTTCCTATTCCTTTTCTCTTAGATTTTAAAATTCAGTTCAGGAAGCTAAGAACTAAAACAATGAAGTCTAAAGGGGTGTCCTCCCTTTTGACATTGTGATACCATGTTTTTATCTACAATTGTGTCGGGTGTATTTTATAGCTGTTCTGCCACACATGTGCCCATAAGCCACAGGTTGGTTTACTGAAACCATTGCATGTGGGGTTCTCACTTATTTTCCTCCTTAGTTTGCTCCCATGTAAGTTTTTAATGATAAAATTATAATGTTTGACACTGGGAAAAGGAACATAATCACCCGAGATGAGTCATTTCTGTTGACTGTATCAATGAGTCACAGTTACATGTTAAGATGACAATATCCTACAATTTTGGTCTTTGGGTTTTTTTCCCTGTTCTTTCTCTTACTTTCTAGGCCACTTCCTGCATGGGTGTATCCACTTTTCCTACATGTGTGCACTCTTCTGTGCTGTGTCTGCCATGAGTGGTATCATAGGACTTCTGTGGGGTTCAGCTATGATGTTTTGAGGTCTTAGATGCAGAAATGTTGATGGGGTACTGATTATATCTACTGTGTTCTATTCACTACTTAATTTGCTATAAATTAAAAGACGTTCTTGGTGCAGCATTAGAGCATGCAGCTATCAAGGCTAGAGAGATGGCAGGCATTTGCCGGCAAAGCCTGATGGCCTGGGTTCAATTCCCCAGTACCCACATAAAGCCAGATGCACAAAATGCTGTATGCATCTGGAGTTCATTTGCAGCATCAGGAGGCCCTGGTGTGCCCATTCTCTGTCTCTTTCTTTCAGATATTTTTAAAAAGAGTATGCAGCTATCAACACTGCCATTTTTTCTAAGCATAATAGTGCATACCTGTAATCCTGGCACACACAAAAATGTACCTTTACTTATGCCAATAAGAACACCATGACTCCCTGTGGGGTGGGGGGAGGGGTGCAAAACAAAAAAGTAATGAGCTTACAGGTCAGAAGTGTAAGCTCCTTTTGGAGTCAGAATTCTCTTTAATGCCATTCTAACTTTGGTGGTTCATCAGCATCCCCTGGTGGGCTTGTTATAGCACAGGTAACAGCTGGGCTCCAGCCTCAAGTGTGGGTCTGCCTTAGAATTCCTGTTTCAAGCAAGTTTTCAGATGTTGTTGTTGATCTTAGAGCAACAAGTAGAGAAGCCCTAGATTATAGGAACAGGACTTAATGATACCTGTCCCAGCATACGGGGACTTGTTGACCCTGTAGACTAGAGGATTGCAGATGGTGCACCAGATGGATGCTTTGTGGTAGTGCAGTGTAGAAAGAGTCTCCTCCTTCCTTCCTTTTTTCTTTTTCGTGCGTGTCTTACTGAGGATGCTCAGCAAGCGCTCTACCACTGAGCTGCAGCCCTAAATAGCTTCTGATCCGTTCTAAGTTTCAAGTCTACAGCTCTGTTAGTCAGGTATTCAATACAGAGTTATTTCTGGTTGAATTGTGATATGGTTCAGATGTTCAGTTGTAATATGTATTATCGAGTGTAAGAAATAATTTTCTTTTTTAAATGAGACCCACATGCAGGTAAATCATGACCTGACTTTTGGCAAAAAAAACCATTACAACTAGACTGGCTGGTAAAACTTGCTAGAAGGTCTTCTTTATGGTCCAGTGATAGATACTACTAGATGTTTGTTAGCCTTTAAAGAGTCCTTTGTTCAGGTTTACTGTTTTTGTCATGCACTTGTATATCAGCAACTATATAACCTGTTAATCATCTACCTATATGGCAATACTAACATTATAGAATGAAGTACAGGATGGTTTTAAAAGAATGAGACTCTAGTGGTTTTGCTGCTTCTCTTACTACTGGCCTGTTTGCTTCAACTCGGCTCTTAATTTCAACCTTGATTTAATATGAAAGATGTGGTTGTTGCTATCTGGAGCACAGCGACCAGGACTTGGTGATTCCTTGAGTTCAGCAGGTAGCCGACCAGCTGTAGCAGGTTAGCAGATTTTACACACACACACACACACACACACACACACACACACACACACACACACACACACACACACACACACGCTCGCTCACACAGAGAGAGGGAGAGAGAGGGAGAGGGAAAGAGAGAGAGAGAGGTTCACAGCTGTCTGTGTGCACCTTTTAGCTCCTTTAGCAAGAACAGTCTTCCAGTGTTTGTTACAAGGGTGAAGGTGGGTAAGGCAGTGCTAGTTGCTTGCATATGAATACTTGATGTGCATCCTGTGTTTATTACTTGTTCCTTGCTTTCCATCTGTTTAAAGTGGCATTTTTGGTGTCTTTTCCCTTTCCATCCTGGGTAGCACACCTGTGTATTTCTGGTACTTCCTGCCAGTGGCCTTTGTCACAGTCTATTTTCATCAGTTGTAGCCACAGAATTTCCTGCTGAGAATTTGGAAGCATTTCTTCCCAGTCATGTTATCTTCACTCGACTTTCCTTTAACCACATGATTTCTAGCAACTTCCTGTTTCCTAGATTACTCTTCCACTAAGAGAAGTGTTTATAATGCTTCCAGTCGTCCAATGGTTCGTGACCACCAGTACATCCCACCAGTGCCCTGCTTGCTTCATGCTCTGCTCTAAGGCTCATGGTTGATATCGTTAGCTACTGCTTAGGGTGTAAGACTCAGATGGTAGGCGCTGATAGATTAATTAATATTCATGAGTAAAATCGGACAATCACTTCTTTCTCATTTCAGATAAGCATATGGCCCTTGGTTTTGTTTTGAGATAGACTCTCTTGTGGCCCAGGCTGGTCTTGAATGCATGATCCTCCTTTCGCCAAACAAGTGCTAGGATTACAGGTGTGTGTCACCACACCCAGATTAGCCATGTTTTAATGTTTAATGTGGGGGGTTAAAAGTGACCCTACCTAATAAGTAGTTTTAAATGGAAATATATTAAAATCATTAGATAAATGAAGGAATATATAACATGGTTTTGCTGCTATTTCTAATTCTGAATGGTTCAAAGAAATGAGTTTTCATCTTTTCTAGTATATTTAAGCTAATTTTGGTTGGGAGCATTTTATATTCCTTTACCAGTTACTGCCTTCATCTTTGTATTATTTAGGAGAAAGATGCTTTGTGGTTCTTAGAATTTTAGACATTTCTAAAATCAGAATTCTTGGTAGAAAAGGAATTGTTGGTAGAATATCATCAGTGTATACTTAAGTAATCTTTACACACCCACTCACCCTTGGTTGCTAAACTTCTGTGAATATCTGGCATGTTTTAGACTTTCTCCTCTCTAAATCTAAGGCTCCAGTGTCAACCTGAAATTCCTTTTGAAGAGAGCAGCATGTGATAAGCAAAATACTCGTGTTCTTATGTAGGAAAAGCAGTTAGAAGCATGTGGTTATTTGCATGAATGTTTTCCATGTGTGCTTTCCTTGTATCTAATGGGTTTGCCTCTTCTGTATCTGGATAGTTCCGTTGGAGCAGAACTTACATACTGAACGTTAGGGAGCTTTAGTTTTCCTTTTCAGAAGGGCCGTAAAATTACTTGTGTTTACGTGGGCTGACAGCATTCACCTAGTACAGTGCTCATAACGAGCAGTTTTTTAAAATGTCAAGCAAAAGCACTTCATTCTCTGGTGAAATGTGTGTTCATTTAAATACAAAAATATTAATATGGATGGGAAAAAGTGATCAACTTCTGAGTGTTCCAGGTATTACATTATTCAAAGGCAAATCCTGCAAGTGGAAAATAAGACTTAGGCCATGATCATTTGAGTGTTTGTGTAATAAAGTCAAGGCCAGTCGTGGCTTGTCAAGGATTATTCCTCCAGTGTCTAGAAGTCCTTGGCAAGAGTGTGCACATGACTCAACTCCATCCTGAAAGCTTCAGCCAGTTGTTACTGGACAGGCATCTGACCTGGGACCCTCCTTAAACTCATGTTCCTGTCATAACTGTCTCCCTACCTCCATCCTGCTAATTCCTAAAGGTGGGAGGAAGCAACTGTGAGATCTCTAAAGCTAATGAAATCAATAGGACTGGGGTGTGGCTTACTTTTTTAAAAAAATTGTTTTATGTGCATGTGTATTTGTGGCGACATGAGTGTTTATGTGTGCATGTGATCAGCATCCGGTGTCGCTATCATTCTCTTCTCTGCCTTTTATTTTTTGTTTTTCAAGGTAGGGGCTCACTGTATGTAGTCCAGGCTGACCTGGAATTTACTATATAGCCTCACCTCAGGGTGGCCTCGAACTCATGCACTTCTCCTACCTGTGCCTCCTGAGTGCTGGGGTTAAAGGCGTGCGCCACCACACCCAGCTTCTCTGCATTATTTTTTGAGCTAAGGTCTCTCACTGGACTTGGATCCCAACAGTTTGGCTAGAACAGTTACCCAGCTTCCTTCGGGATCCTCCTGTCCTCTGCAGTGCCTCCACACCTGGCTTTTTCCATGGTGGCTGGGGATCCACACTCAGGTCTTCTTGCTTTACCGAATGAACCATCTCCCCAACTTCCTGAGTGACTTTGCATTTGATCCCCAGCACCAAAGAGAAAAAGGCAAGGTGTAGTCTTGGTTTCTAGAAGTAACATTTCTCTTCTTCTGTTCCAGGTTATCCTTCTACTCGGGGCACTCTTCATTCGCCATGTACTGCATGCTGTTTGTGGCGGTGAGTACTGTGTCTCCTGTCCTGTGTGGTGGCTGCCCCACAAAGCCATCTGCATCTTCCATGTGGCAGGAACAAGCAGAGGATCAGAGTCTGTTTTCTGCCACGCGAGTTGATGTGCACCCTTAGTGGGGAATGTTTCTGGAGCACACAGCCAGCTTCATGTACTTGCAGGTCAGACCCATCCTGCCTGTTCGGGTGGGCTCAGCACCCTCGTGGCTTCCCTCCCACTCTGCCCGGGTGGACATGAAGGCAACTGCCTTGCTCTGGCTTGAGTAGACCCGAGACTGTGCTGGTGGCAGCTGGCGTCATTTGTGCAGCCCCAGGTCCAGTCTTGATCAGCATGGCCCTCTGCGGTAGCATGGAGCCATAGCTTGCTTTTCAGAGTAGGGATGAATTCATGATTTTTGAGAGTTAAAAAAAAAGGCTTTGCCAAGTGTGGCGGTCCACACCTTTAACTCCAGCAGGAGAGGAGGATCATTGTGAGTTTGAGGCCAGCCTGAGACTACATAGTGAATTCCAGGTCAGCCGAAACCCTACCTCAGAAAAACCAATTAATAAGGCTCTAGGAAATAAAAGTTCAGGGAATCTTTAAAGGTAAATTTTAATTATTACTTTTATGTTCTTTCTTATTCATAAAACTATATGCATTGCTGTAGAATGTATTGCCAACATTCATGAGATCTCTGCCCTAACAAATCAGCTATAATTTTTTCTTAATTTTCTTTATAAGTAGATTTCTGTTTATCACATTAATTAATTAATTAACACTACATTAATATTTAATCTAACACTTAGTGGCTGGGCATGGTGCACATATCTGTAATCCCAGCACTTGGGATGATTGCCCAATCTAAACCAGCCTTGACTGCGTAGCAAGACTCTGTCTTGAAATAAAGAAAACAATCCATGATGGCTAATGTTAAGAGTAGACTAATAAGAGTTAATTTGGTCTCAAAAATTTAAAACCGGGCTAGAGATGGCTCAGCGGTTAAGGCACTTGCCTCCAGTGCCTAAAGCCCTGGGTTCAATTCCCCAGGACCCACATAAGCCAGACTCACAAGGTGGTGGCTCTGGTGCTCTCTCTCTCTCTCTCTCTGTATCTCTCTGATTGAAAATGAATAAATAAAATATTTTTAAAAAATTTAAAACCAACTTTACTAGAATCTTCTATTATTTCAAAAACCAAATTCCCCAAGTAAAACAAAGTAAAACTTGCAGCTGTTATATAATTCAAATCCACAGCTGCTTGCCAATACAAGTTGACTTTTGGCTTTACTAACTTTTCTGTAAAGTTCAACCTTTTATGTTAGTTTAATTTTCTGAGGAAGCAACAGGGTGCAGACTCAGCAGAACTCGGGGCTTCCTTTCTAAGACAAGTAATTCTAGAGATGTGCCATGGGAAATGTGACTTACTTCAAGGTAGTTAAAGGCAGTATCATTCTGCCAGCCTGTGTATCTTATTGGGGAAAATTAACATTCTTTCCAAAGGAACCAACACATTTTTGCTTATTAAGTAAGGCACTGGAGAAGGAGAAGGCTGGGCACTGGTAAGAGCCAACCAGACCCTTAGAACTTGCTCCAAAGCACAGGTCTATGACTTCACTGAGAGACTTGAGGTGTATGGCCAGACCCACTATGCCCTGTGGTTTCTGATCCACTCCTTAGACGCCTGGCAGTCTGTTTGTTAGGATTGATGATTTGCATTTTACACTTTCTTGCACTGTTCATGAAAGAATGAGGAGAGCTGCCACTTAAAGATGGAGCTGACATCTGCGAGCTCTCTAGGCCCCTCTTGGGGATACGCGGGAGCCTATGCTTTACTGAAGTACTGGAGATGGTGTGGATGAAATGGGAGGGATGAGAATGACTGTGTAGGCCCTATCCTGTGGACTTGCAGGAGCCTGTGAGGAGTTTGTGCACAGGCAACATTACCTCAGAATTGTGGTGCTTGGTGTGAGCCACTTAAATGTAAATTATAATGAAAAAAGTCTAGATACATAGATGTGTTATCAAGTCAGGAATCTTGCTGTAGGCAGTGAAAATATTGACTTGGTTGGGATGTGGTCCCAGCTTTGATTTCAGTCTTCAGTAGACAGATGTCTCCTTGCTTCCCAGGTTACATACATGAGCATTCTCCCTCTCCCGAATTCCTTAGTGACTCATCTTGTTTCCTGAGCATCTGGGCACTATAGGTCAGTCTCAGGTTTGGGTGGAGAGGTGCAGCCATTTAAATCCTCAGGAATTCCTGACACCCAGAAATTAACTTCTATAGTTGTGCCCTGGCAGGTGGCCCTGGCCTGCATGCCTGGTGCCAGGGAGTCAGCTTGGTGGCTGCTTGGAGCAGGTTGCTGTGCACTGCTTGGTGACTGCCCGTCACTAAGATTCTGCACTTGATTATTCAGAGTGGCTGTGGCACAGGAGAAATGAGAATGTGCCCAGATTTTTTTTTCCCTGATACCATCTATACAGTTTTATAGTCTTCCTCACTCTGAATGATAGCTTTTTCTCCCTACCAGAAAATTGCCTTTATTAGCCCCACCCTCTCCCAGGTATACACAGCACCACCTGTCTAACCGTCCTGACTCCTTTACTGGGCCCACCCTCTCCTAGGTATAGACAGTACTATTTGTCTAACCTTCTTGACTTTAAGAGAGAGAGAATGAATGAGAACGTGGCCTCTAGCCATTGCAAACAACTCCGGATGCATGTATCACTTTGTGCATCTGACTTTACATGGGTACTGGGCAATTGGACTGGGCCGTCAGCCTTTGCAGGCAAGCACCTTAACTGCTGAGCCATCTATCCAGCCCAGCAAATAAAAGGTAACACAAATATTTAGACTCTGTAAATCATATATTATCTTATTAAATACACACACCTATTTCTCTTTCTTTTTTCTGGTGGTAGTTCTGGGGACTAAAGCCAGAACCCTACAAATACATGCATACTAGGCAAGGACAAGCTACATTCCAGCCCCAAATTAACTCTTAAAAGTGTGAAAACTATTTTTAGATTTGCAAGCCAACCTCTTGACTTTAAAATGGAAAATGGGGGAACCATCTTTCTTATTGTAAAAATAAAGTGTTGAGGGGCTGGAGAGATGGCTTAGCAGTTAAGGCATTTGCCTACAAAACAGAAGGACCCGAGTTCTATTCCCCAGTACCCACGTAAAAAGCCAGATGCACCAGGTGGCGCATGTGTTTAGAGTTCATTTCCAGTAGCTGGAAGCCCTGGTGCACCCATTCTCTCTGTCTGCCTCTTTCTCTCCTTCAAATAAATAGAATACATATTAAAAAATAATAAAGTAATGAAACTATGAGATGGGCTGGGAAGGTTGCCTGGTGGGCCACCTAGCCAGTGTCCTCCCCTAGGAGAATCATGACAGGAGCTCATCATGTCTGTGGACAGTCAGTCTCCCTAGTAGGTGAATTTGGCACCACAAGCTCTTGAAAGGTTAAGAACCTGAAGGCCTTCTTCACAGTGGTCAGTGTGCGTACCATCAGCAGATAGCACACAGAATGGCGCTTGCAAAAGCAGGGACCTAACAAGCCCTTTTCTGGGTTCTGGCATTAAAGCATGAGCCTCTGGCTCTTCCCAGTGCTGGGAAGCTTGTGAGTTTCTCTGTGGCAGTTAGGGAAAGGCACACAAATGGAGATTCCTTTTAGAGGTCACGCCAATTACTACTTACTTTGCCCAAAATCATAGATAATATATGGTGACCTTATTAGAATCAGAAGCTGTTTCCTGGCTTACAAAGCCTACCAACCCATGTTCAGTTCCCCAGTGCCCACTAAAGACAGATGCACAAAGTGGCCGTTATGTCTGGAGTTAATTTGCAGTGTCAAGAGGCCCTAACACACTTTCTCTCAAAGAATGAGGTGACTTTTAAGATAAGGCTCTTCGTACTACTTATTGCTTGTACAACAGAGAAAACAAGAGGAAGAAGGATCCAGGAAGCCAAGTACTTAATCTAGCTAATGACTCAAACAACTGGTGTGCTCTTTTATAACCTGATAAAATTAGACAACCTCTGGGACTTTGCCAGCTGCTGAGAACTGAATACCCACAGCACAGAATGGATTTACGCATCTAGTTTAAACAGGTAGTGTCAAGGAGCAGACGCCTACATTGTTTGAGAGTTGTACCTAATTAAGTCTGTGCCATAATGATTAGGCAGATTTCTAAATGCTAAAAGCTATACAATTTTTTTTTTTGACAGCTTGTGCACCCAAGCTGGCCTAGGACTTTCCACGGTGACATGTGCACTATTCCCACATGTCTAGAAGTGGACAAGGCAGGCTTGTTGTTAAAAGAAAAAAATAGATTTGATTCACTCAGGAAAACCGTCTAATATACAGTTAGAAGGCATTTAGGACAGTGCTTAACACACAGTGAGAATCTGATAGTATCTGTTTTATGATAACCATGCTTGTGGTGTGCGAGATGAGATTTCCAGAGTCAGGGAATATCACTGGTCCATTTTCTAGCATTACTTTAATAGTTGCTTATGAGGCATCTACAAAGAGAAGTCCACGGTTTTGGCTAGTTGGAAAAGTGGGCTTTGAAGCAAGATTTATCAGTAGTAGAGCTATAGAGCACCAAGCTACTTAAGCATTATGACTACCATCTGAAATATTTTCGCCATTCCAACTCTATAAAATAGGAAATACGTTAAAAAAATCACCTTTTGAAAAAAAAATCACCTTTTGAAGTGAACCATAACTATATATATTTCCAATTCTTTTTTGTTAAAAATACTGTTGGGATCTAAATGATAACTGATGACAAGAGACCTGAATTCTAGCCTTCACTCTAAGATACCAGGCAAAGGGTCGTTCATGTCACCTTGAGTTACCCAGCTAGTGGTGAGTCTATGAAGGCATTTTTACAACAGGTTAGAACCTGAACCAGCACTCATCAATGTGACGTGTCACCCAATCCATTGAAGGACCAATTCAGAAAGATGAGGGACAAGTCCATTATAGGATATACACAGAGTCTGGGACTTATCCAGAGTCCCCCAAGTTCTGAAAGTCTTTTTGAGTTACAACTTCCCTGACTATCCTTTGTATATGGACTAAATTACATCATGAGCTTTCCTGTCTCTAGCTTGAAGCCAACATATTGTGTGATTTCTGGTCTTTATATTGGTGTGACCCAATCCTGTGATAATTTTACGTTTCTAATATATCTTTATTCTGTTTCTCTGGACAAGCCTAATACATTGGGTAAGACTCTTCATCATTAGGGGCTACTTTTGGCCTTATATAGCAAGACTTTCAAATAACAGAATAAGTTCAAGTTTGGTCTCAAAAAAAATAAATAAAAAAACTTATGTACCCGAAAGTATGGGGAAAAGACTGTATCTCAAGCCTGGTTAGTGGAAGGCTCAATCCTCTACTGGAGCCTGGCTAAATTACAACCTGCACTAATTTTGGTAAATTCTTGTATGTACTTACACAGATAATTACTTAGTCTAAGTTGCTGTTAAGAAGTTTTGAGTTTACAAAACTCTCAAACTGCAGGGTTAAGCAAATAGTTCCTAGATTGACCGGGCAGGAAACACACTAGCCTGATCTTGGCTAAGGGAAAACTGTAGCAGTTATCCCAGGACTAGGAACTACAGACTATACTGTCCTTGACAATCAGAATTATAATCCAGATTTCGAGGAGGAGCTGCCTGAAGTCCTGTTTAGTCACAAACAAGGAAACTCTGCCTTGCAGTTAGAAGTACATGGACAATACACTTCTGAGCAAAAGTATTTTCTGGTTTGCTTAAAAGTAGTAACTTTAGGCACTGAAGAGCATAAGAAAGCTACCTAACGCTCTACTCCACATAATAAAGACTTTGATCATCATGTTAATGCCAACCCTTTAAGGTATGGTTGATAGTCCACGGTTTTCAGTTGGCATGTTAAACCAACTATGTCTCCTTATCTTTTCTATTAGCTGTATCTTCAAGCAAGGATGAAGGGAGACTGGGCAAGACTCTTACGACCCACAATGCAATTTGGTCTTGTTTCTCTCTCCATTTATGTGGGCCTTTCTCGAGTTTCTGATTACAAACATCACTGGAGTGATGTGTTGACTGGACTCATCCAAGGAGCAGTGGTTGCAATACTAGTTGTAAGTATTCAAGACCGCAGCCTCCAACAAACACTGCTAACACTGAGGTAAATACGTAGGAAAACATGCCCAGTGAGAACCCTGTGAATAATTCCTGAAGGGTAATAATCCCAATGTTATTTAAAATATTTTAGGTCAGTCAGGGAATTAGGTTAAATGCAAGATTGTAAAATTCTTAAGCGTTACTATTAAGGCCTATGGTTATAAACAATATGTAACAGAAAACTAATTTACATAAAGAACAGTTCATTAAGTGTTGGTAGAAGGTGTGGTGAGTGCACATCTTTAATCCCAGCACTCGGGAGACCAAGGAAGATCACCGTGTGAGGTCAGCCTGGGCTCCAGTGAGACCCTACCTTAAAAAACAAAAAGTGTTTGTAAAGTGAAGCTATTTACCCAAGGCAAAATCAACTGTCTTTGAAATAATTTTTTATATTCTTAAACTGCTTGTTGTAATTATAACCTGTTCCACACAGGCTGTGTATGTGTCAGATTTCTTCAAGGAGAGGAATTCTCCATTTAAAGAAAGGAAAGAGGAGGATTCGCACACGACTCTGCACGAAACACCAACAGCGGAAAATCACTACAGGACCAATCACCAGCCGTGAATCACGGCGGCAGAAGCTGGCCTGCTTTCCAAAGGCACGCACGCGCCTGCAGCCAGAAGGCAAGGGTGCGGTGCGCCTTGCTGCCTGGCACTCAGGCTATTACGGGACTGCTGCTGCTGCACCTCTTGAAGCCCACTTTACCTGTGTATATAGTTATGTTGAACACGAGGATCTAACAGCTCGAAGTGCATTTAAAAAAAGTTTCAAGCCTTCCACTAAAACAGTGCCCACCTGTACATTTTTTATTAAAAGATGTGATGCTTATGTACATATGTGTATGTTATATGCTTTCTTAGAATGCTGTTGGACTTAAATATTTGTGGACGACTGTCTTGAGATGGGAAACCACTCTAACCAGTGTAAGCATCGGCAGTCAGCTGGGATCATGGTGGATGACTTTACATTTCCACACTCCTCAAGCTGAGTCTACAAGTAGAGGCTGGCGGCAAACACAATATCCCTCTTGATTTTGGTGATTCCTAAAGGAAAGGAAAGGAGCGCTTAGACTTTCAAGAGCATAAACCACATAACTTCTTTTACTGGGTTGTAGACAGCACACTGCCGGGTGGTGTGGAACATAAAAAGGCTGCTGGTCTGAAAGGTACTGAGGAGTCATGGCCCCTGGAGGAAATCCTTGCGTGGTGGGCTGCAGTGGAGAAGTGTCTAAATGTACATTTAGGCTGTCAGAAGTAGCTGATCAAAGCAGATTTTACCCCATGTCAAAGGCAGTATTTTTTGGTTACCACATGTTCTTTCTATACTAAATCAAGACAAGTGTAAATTTATTTTTAAGCTGTTTAAACCTAGGTTGAAGGCTCATACATCTAACTCACTGGAATATAATCCAGTTTTTGTTCTGTTAGCAGAAACCACTAGGCATGGATCGGCTGGAGCTGGAATTCTCAGCCTCTCCCCCCCCCCCCACCCAGTACGTGGCCTCCTTGGTCTAGCCATCCTTCCTGGTCAGGTTGCCCTGTCCCACTTTGCTGCTCTTCAGATTTATGTCAGCACAAGCATCACTGTGAAACCCAAGGAAAAGCGTACCAGTCACTGCACAGTAAGGCTGGGACTACCCCATCACTTAACACCTTCTAGGCTATTTTATCTATCCCATAATTCTGTTGATTTTTCTAATTTTATTCTTGAAGACTTAGTGACCTATTTACCTATCTCACATACGATCCAATGAAGGCAGGAGTTTCGTTTTGTTCACTGCTACCTCTAGTGCTTAAAATAATACCTGGTACATAATAAGTGTGTAATGAATTCATGTAAGTGTATACAAACACACCTTCATGGCAGTCTAGCAAAGATAACCTCCAAACGTCCTCCAAAGTTGTGCCACGAGACTTATGCCAACTAGAAAAGGCTCAGAAACTGGATACTGACCTTCTGCAAACTTATTTTCCAGCTCAGTGTTTCCAATGGCCTTGGCTGCCTGACACATCTGTCGGAGCAGCTCTTCCAGGCGCCGCATACAACGGATTATGCTACCTGCACAGAAAAGGAATAAATCTTAGATTTGTGAAGAGGCAAGGCAGAACATAGGATGAAGTCAGGAAGCTAGCAAACGTGACTGGATGGCCACTGAGAAGGTGTAGTTCTCATCTCTGACCAATGGTAGTGAGAGATGGAGATTTTTTGGTGATACAATGACATCTGCTTTTAGCGGCAGGCAAGCAAATGCCTCATGAACAGAGGAGAGGGCAACTTTGGGCAAGGCTGGCAAGCATGACATCTTTTGGGCCTGGAGTTTAAGGTGGTCTCTCACTTGGAAGCAGGTCTACTGTGTGCACAAAAGCCTGAGCACGTCCAGCTCAGAGACCCTGGTGTGGATAGCGTGCACTTTACCCCATGGAGATGCTGAGCGCACTTAGATACGTCATCTTTAAGATGCAAACAGTTCTTGACCGTAGGCGGTCTTTACATGGTGTGTTCTTCAGTGACCTTTCTGTGGAACAAGTGCCTGACCAGAGGGAACTGAGGGAAGGGAGTTCCAGAGATGGCATGGGAGTAGGAGAAGGCATCAGCTTGTCACACTACCACATGGCAGGCAGGACTATAAACCTCAAAGCCCACCCCCAGGGACGCACTTCCTCTAGGTGCTCCATCTTCCCAAATAGGTGTTCAAATACATGAGTTATGGAACATTGCACTTTCAATTACATTGTCTCTATGTACAGATGCTGCAGTTGAGAAGAGTAGAAGCAGCACTACAAAAAGACGCTGCTGCAGAGAAGAGTGTGCCCCACCTCATCTGCTCTCCCAAGCTAAGCAGGATTGGGGCTGGTTAGCACTAGGATGGGGGACACACAGTCACCAAGGACGGAGAGGCAGCTCAGCGGTTAAGGCACTTGCCTCCAGAGCCTAGTGAAGCCAGACACACAAAGTGGCTTATGCATCTGGAGTTCGTCTGCAGTGTCTAGAGGCCCTGGTTGTCCATTCTTTTTATCTCTCTCTCCTTGCAAATAAACAATCCAGATGTTACATTCTAAAGCTAAGCATTTAACTTTAGTAATTCTCACACACAGATTTATCTGGGTCTTCTGCATGTCTTACGTTAATCTCAAAATGTGGTAGCAAAAGGAAGAACGAGAGTCTCAGCTACTTTCTAACCTATCTTTGTGGCTAGGAAAGGGGATCTATGTAGGGGCTCACAGGGAAGGTTTTCTCTAAGTAGACTGTTCTCTCTGTACCAGACCCCCAAGAACGAGGAAGTGGCGATGTAATATCCACCTATAGTTCACTTCCTGCTAGTGTGTGTGTTAACTCACACTAATCAACTTTCAAGATTTGGAAAAACCTGGAGGACAAATTCGTTTGCTGTTTCCTGCACTTTCAACAGCAAACAGTCATCCAAGGAAGACACTGCCTCTACTAGATGTGACTGTGTCAGTGGCTACTCTGCAGAGCTCCTGCTGTGGCAGTTGAGAAAGATGGTTAGTGGAGGGCTGGAAATCAAGAATTCTGATGTGGCCCCTCCCTCAATGTGAAAGGGTGGAGAAAATGGCTTCACTCTCAACCTTGGGGCTCCGAGCTCACAGATGGGAAGCCTGTGCAGCTGTAGAATGACCAGACCACTAGTGGCCCATGAAGAATTAAAGTCAATCTTACTGCATCTGAAGGACAGCATCACAGGTGTCACTACTCCAAGACTGCCAGTACCACTTTTGATTCAATGAATCGATCCTTGGTTTTTCAAAACTATAAACCTACAAAAAACAATGTCATTCTAGTTCTATGCTGGTGCCAATAAAGATATTATGGGTGCCTCTAACTCAGTATTGCTAAATGTGAATTACTAACTGTGTGTGGCGATGCCTATCTGTAATGCCAAGTACTTGGGAGGCTAAAGCCAGCCTGGACTAAAGAGCAAGACTTGATCTCAAACAGAAAACTAAAAAGGGCTGCAGAGGTAGCTCAGTGGTAGAGTGCTTTCCTGTATACAGGTGGCAAGGCCCTGGATTACGCCCCTAGTGCCAAAAAAAAAAAAAGCAGACTCTTGTACCTTCAATAACTCTGGAAACCTCAATACAAGTCGGCTATACTTGCTTTGCTGACTGTGGCCCCAACACTGCCTCAGTCAGAAATTCAGGTGCAGAAGTCTTTGGATCACTAGAAAAACTAAGGTGTTGGGATAAAGAGGAAATTAATATGCAACTAGATATTTGATGTTTATGAAAACTAAACAGAAATTGGGTAATGGCTTAAGTAGAAATACACAACACTTTAGAAAAGGACCAGAGTAGATCCACCAGTTTTGTAGTAAATAAACTGAAATAAAATCTTTTATAAACTCTTCTGCTATGCAGGGCATCGAAAAGTGAGGCACTTTCTCTCACATGGACTTCACAGGTGTACCAGGAGATACAGTGTGATACTGTTTGATTGCTTCTACAAACATGAGTATTTAAATCAGAATCTGTGAGTTATCTATCAGAGCCTGCACCATGCTAATAAGACAAAGTTTAAAGCTAAAGTAAGAACATACACATCCAGGGCCAGATCACTTCATCTCACCCTCCACAATGTGTGGGAATTTTAGTTCTGACACGGCTTCAGATTCCACAGGAACACTAAGAAAATGAGGTCAGCAGGTACAAGGCTGCAGATCGAGTGGCTCATCAGCAAACCACTGTGTGCACACAAACACCGTCTGACCCGAAGTGCCCAGGCTGCTTCCCACAGGGATTAGTGAACACTGCTCTGTCTGCTCGGCTCTTCGCTGCAAGCTTCCCTCTCCCAGCACAGGAAACCACTGGGCCTCATCACCTAGAGCCAACCAGACTAGGTTCAAAACCAAAGTCTCAGGCCGTACCTCACTCACTCACTGGCTCTGAAGCAGACACTACGTACTACCTACTGGTTAGTGATAAATCTAATACTGGTCATCCCAGAGTACAAAGGAATCAAATTCTTTCTAGTTATTGCTTTTCTACTTTTACAAATGGGTAAAATACGCAACATAAAATTCACCATCTTTCCCACACAGGGTGGTGCCCCCACCCTTGTTGACTGTTCTGAACCTGCACTGAGGTCGAATTCACAGATCATAAATTCCCCCTTAAACACTGTACGTATGTTCACAGTTGTGTCACGATCTCCATCTAATTTGATCACCTCCCAAGTAGGCCCTGTTCTCATCCAGCAGCCGCACTCAATTCTCTCCCAATAAGTCATGTCACCCACCAATCAGCTCTGTCTCTAAGAAGCTGCCTTATTCTAAAATTTCCTATGAATGGAATCATGTCTGTTTCCTTCACTCGGCTCAGTACATTCACGGCTCATCCATACTCTAGCATGAACTGGTATTTCTTTTTAAACTGTTTCATACAATTTATTCGCCTGATGATGAATATTTGGAATGAGATGATTTTATCTAAGGGCATTTTTATATACATCAGACTTACCTAGTTGAGGGACAAAAACAGTATCCTTTTCATTAAGGCTAGAGAACAGACTTCTCAGGACAGTTTCTCTGCCTACAGCTTTCTGACATAACTAAAGCTCATGATCCTCCCACCTCTGCCCCCCCCCATGCTGGAATTAAAGGTGTGCACCAGTACGCCCAGCTCTATCTAGTTTGGTCTAAGGTTAGGATCACAAATACATCCTAATCCCAGCTTAGGTTAAACTCCTTGAGAATAGATGTGTAGCTTTCACTGCATCTAGAATAGTACTTGATCTCCACTAGGGTCTCAGAATTAATTATTCTTTAACAAAATAAGAATCAAGTACTAATTACTAAGTCATCTAGCACTAAAGTTGCATCACTATCTTAAAACAAAACATACACACAAAAAAAACATACCTATTAGTAAAAGTACTTTTAAAAAGCCAATGGAAAATCCTTTACAACACTGATGTTCTGTTGGAGGAAAGGATAAAATTGCCCTGAGACGCATTTGAGAATAGGACGGGGACAAAGGCACTTCGTAACATTTGCTTTAAAAACTTTCAACAGAACCTATGCTGCTCTCTCTCTCTCTCTCAATCTGTTCTTATTTTTCAGAAGTCAGCAAGAACTGAGGAGAACCTAATCTAACAATAAGCTCAGTGGCAAGAGATGAGCCACTTCAGCTAAGGCCCAGGTGAAACCAGAGGAAGCAGCAAGATAAGCAAGAGTGCTGCTCCCACAGCGAGCCCATCAACCTGCCCCAGGATGATGGAGACAGACAGGCACAGGATATTCACAATGTTCCAAAGCAGAATCCAGAAGCTGCTAAGAGCTCAACACTATAGCAGAATTAAAGCATACCCACCACAACTCAGGGAATTTTGCAGAAGAGGAGGTGGAAAGATTGTACTAGCCATGGGAACAATACCTAGAGGCATAGCCTCCCACCCAATGGCTGACTGCTGCTCGCACAACTCCTAGCCTCCAGGGAGGAGGGCCTCAGTGGAGTGGGGGCAGGGAAGAGGGAAATGGAGGTACCAACACATGACTTGTTCATACAAAGGTTCTACTTAGTAAATAATTAAAAACCTTCAATAGGCCTAAGGGTATGGCTTAGTAGTTAAAGGTGCTTTCTTGTAAAGCCTGCTGGCCTGGGTAAAGCCAGATGCACAAAGTGGCACATACATCTGGAATTAGTTTGCAGTGGCTGGAGGTCCTGGCATGCCCATTCTCTTTCATTTTCATTCTCTCACTCTCCCTCTCCTTGCAAGCATCTATACATCTACTTCTGTTAGTGTTAGAATGTGAGCAATAAGGACCATTCAGCCTAGGCAGACCAGGTGCATGAACTCTAGCGTGCTGTGTAAATGCCAGCTCACAGCTGCACCTACTACTCAACTGTCAGCTGTCTTCAGCTCAAGATCTATCTTCCACACTGAAAACTTCCCCATTTAAGTACAAAGAAAAAAGAGAAAAGGAGTCTGGAGGAAATTTTTATGGGACTCCCTATGTTTTTTATTAATTTACCTAAATTGTCTTTTGCCGTTAATAGCTTTCTGCAATGCACCTATATGTTTTGACTTCTCTGAAAAACA
>PVHP010008154.1:0-54158 GCA_004024765.1 Zapus hudsonius | reverse complement strand
TGGGCTGAGACACAGGCAGCACCATGAACCCTGGACAGTGTGGCGCTCAGCAATGACAGGGACCTTCTGTCTGCTCCTGGGAATTTGCCACGTGAGTCAACCCCCTTGTCCAAGGTCTCCACGTTTCTAGTCCCCCAATACTGGGAAGCCCCAGGAGAGACCCGATGCCCAATTTCATTCTTCAAGTCTTGCAGTGTGGCTGGAGGGAAGGGCTGAGAGGAGAAGTCTCAGTGCACAGGAGTCAGGGGAGAGGGTGCTGGACCACCCACCCACCCAGGAAGGCAGGTGCCAGAACATGCGCTGGAAGATCCCGAAATGCTCAAAAGATCTAGAAGATCCTTTGGAATGATGGGATTCTACAAGGGCTTTTGATTCCCTTGGCTTCTACTGGGCCATTTACACTCTGCAAGTGGTCAAAAACTAAGGCAAATGCAAATGATTTGTGTTCACAGACATACAGACAATTTTTGTTTTGCAACTGATTTCTACTTGGTTGAAGAGAGGATTCCAACATATATTTTACTTCCCTGAAAGTACTGAGCAATTCTGCATCTATTAGAAAATTCATTTCATCATTCATTCTTGCCTTCTAAATGTCCTATGAAGGGGTTTCGTCTTCTTGCTGGTTTATGTTTTAAACAGTAAAAGCTTTGACATATATCCATTCATATTAGATGAGTCATTTTTAAAGTTTGAGAATTATATTTTCCTGATTCATTTAACAAATTATTTCCACATTATCAAGAGGCTCAGTTATGCTATCAACATCTTCATGAGACTAGGTAAGAAAGACGGGCATAAAAACACTCCATATTTTCATAACTTCTGTTTGGAGCATAAATTTTGTAGACCTAGCAAAACACTAACTTCACTGCATTAATTTTTGTGACAAAACCTTTCACAGCTGAAGCAAATTAAGTAGAATAAATTCTGTCAGTGAACTTAGAAGTAAATTCAACCTGGATAAAATATGATTTGCGTAACCTTTTTATTTACTGAAAATGAATAATGGGAGCCCCAAATACCATTCCAGATGTTAAGTACACTTCTGTTGTTGATTAACTTGTCTCATTAAACAAAATAAAGCAGTAAGTGGGCTGGGTAGATTGCTCAATGGTTAGGAGTACTTCTTGTGGAAGCATTGTCTGTAATTAAACATCTCCCTAACTATCCAAGGCCTAACAAAGAGCAACAGTTCTTTACAATCTCCTGGAAAACAGGATTCTGTATTCAAAATAATTAAATGTACTTTTAACACTTGAGAGAAACTTGGATTCTAGTGGTCTGAATTGCTTATTATTTATATATATTCTGACCATACAACAACTATCAAAAATATTTCACCCACAATGACAGTAAAGACAACACACATTCAAAAAAGGATCATAGAAATGCCATTTAAAATGACCTATTTAGATAACCGAGATCTTATTATTAAATTCCAACATGCTAGGATACTTGTGGAAAGAAGAAAGCATTAAGTAGAGACATAGGAGCCTCTTGAAAATCAAGCCCAGTCATCAGCCGTTATGAATGGTTGTGATAACCAAACTAACATAATGGCAAGCCTCCAGTGATGAGGGAACTTTTATTTGGGAGGCTGAGGAGATCCCTGGGGAGATGTCTTGTGATCAGGAGGACTTGAGCTTCATCCCCACAAAATACATAAAAGTATCCGTATGGTGGTGTGTTCTTTAATATCAGTGCAGTGGAGGTGGAGATGGAGGTTTCCTAGGGCTCCCTGGTCAGTAAGAGACTATGTCTCCAAAAGAAGGTGGATGAGGAAGGACGCATAAAGTTGTCCTCTGGCTTCCATGTGAATATGTACACATGCACTTATGCACACATGAATAGGCAGACACACAAAGGAACTTTTATTTGGGAAAAAAACAGAGTAGGAATGCAATTAATGAATTCACAGGACAGAGCGGCCAATGGTGAGTCCAAGGAGCAAAGGGAAGGTTGGGGTTTCATTAGGACAAGAGAAAAATTCCATGAGGTATTTTTTAATAAAGATCAGTGGCCCTTAAAGTCATACATGAGAACTAACAAGAAGTCAAAAATGGGTTGTGATCATGACTAGGAAAATCCAGGGTAGTCGTAGCTGACTGTCCCACCAACTGTTCAGGAAAATTAGTCCTAAAGCTATGAGTAGCTGACTCATCGGATTGGTCTTAGAAGATACTAGAGAAGCCGATTGTTGAATTTGTTCTGCCCCTATGTTTCCTTGACATCATTTCTAGCTATTGCTTTTAAGCTGATAAGCATGACCCAAGAGGAAAAAAAAATCATCTAACTACTGAACATGTTTGGTTGGATTTACACGTCTGAGTATAGGTTCTCTCATTTGATATGATGAAGTAAGTTGAGTCTGCTATCATTTAGATGTAGAAGTTACCCAAACCACATGAGCTTGCTTGCTTTCTTTTTTCTTTCTTTCTTTCTTTCTTTCTTTCTTTCTTTCTTTCTTTCTTTCTTTCTTTCTTTCTTTCTTTCTTTCTTTCTTTCTCTTTCCTTCCTTCCTTCTTTTTTCTTTCTTTCTTTTTCTTTCCTTCCTTTCTTCCTTCCTACCTTTCTTTCTTTCTTTCTCTCTCTTTCTTTTTCTTTCCTTCCTTCCTTCCTTCCTTCCTTCCTTCCTTCCTTCCTTCCTTCCTTCCTTCCTTCCTTCCTTCCTTCCTTCCTTCCTTCCTTCCTTCCTTCCTTCCTTCCTTCCTTCCTTCCTTCCTTTCTTCTGCCTATTTATGTGGTTGACTGATTAAACTCTTCAAAATAAAACATATCCCACTGGGATGTAACAGGTGATTTCACTCAGGATGCCTTGTGTATTAACAGTTACTTCTAGTGAGATATCAGCTATAATTTATCCAACATTTTATAATTTAATTGTATACATATCATTATATATAATCAATAAGTTTTGGATCAGGGCCATAAATATCTTGCAAATTGTTGACTTCCATGTTTGAAATCTTAATCTAATTATACTCTATTGTTGACTGTTAGTACTGTTATGGAAAAGGGGCAGCTCTCAACATGTGGACCTCAAAAGTTGACTGTAAAAAGGACCAAGTCAATGATTTGACAGTTAAATGTAAATCCCTGAAGTCTGAGACAGGATAAGCTATGGGTTACTTTCTCATGGGCAGAACAGAGTTGGTGGTGACAGATACCGATCTGGCTGAAGTTTCTTTCTTTGGCAATACTCTAGGATATTTATATCAATGTCACAGTCAGCCACATGCTGCTGGGATGAATCTTCAAAACCAGGCACAATTTGAGGGAGGAAAGTATTTATTGAAACTACAGATTGAGGGGAAGTTCTGTAACAGTGAAAGAGGCTGGCCCTCTTTCACAAGCCCAAGCAAAGAGAAAAACCCATCACCAACACCACACACAGAAACAGCAAACAGGCCAGAGGGCCAAGGAGAGAATGTTTTCCCCTTTATATAGCCTTAGGGTGGGGTCTTACAACCCCTTCCCAGACTTATGGCTTCCTGAGTCTCTGGAATTTCCTTCCTGCACTGCCCACACAGGAAAGGATGTTTACTTCCAGCTTCTTTGGGTTTCTTTACATCCTGACCCTTGCTGAGAGGCTGCCTTCCTGTGAACATCCTCAGAGACCCACCCAAGATAATTAAAAAGATCAAGTTGACAACAAAACCTGACCATCACAATCAAGCAATTATTTTTCAATGAAAATAGAGGTGTAAAAGAAGTTATAAAATTTGGATGGGGCATAGGGGCATATGACTTTAGTCCCAGCACTTAGGAAGAGAGGTAGGGGGATCACTGTGAGTTCAAGGTCACCATGAGACTACATAATGAATTCCAGGTAGGCCTGGCCTAGAATGAGACCCTAGCTCAACCTTCACCCTCTTCTCCCCCCAAAAACTAAGTTGTAGAATTTAATAATAAACAAGACAGGCTTGGTCTTGCTATCTGGGCATAGCAGTATACTTCAGTTGCCCTAATATATAGAATTGTGCTTCAATTCTATACATTACCAGTTGGGGTGCCCTTCCAGTCTGAAGCTAGAAGTGTTTTTGTTGGTTGTTTACAAAAGAAGTTTATGAATTCTAGGGTCAATGTCTTTGAGTTTTGTGGCAGAGATTAGTGAGAAGGGAAAACTTTCAACAAGGCTGCCGAGGGGTCCCCATGTAGATGTGTTTTTAGGGTACACAAAGCCAGATGGTAGATCATAGCACGTTAAGATCTTTATCTCCTCCCAGTGCCATATGGAAAAAGATTCCTCTACAAAGTACAATTTTGTTCATTAATTGTAAGCTTTTGAGAACTGTTATTTTAAGTATAGCTGTCACAGTGTTTTTCATGTATCTGACTAAATGCCATTAAAGAATCAAAACTGTGGGTGACAGTCTTATAATACCTACGGTTAAAATTCGAGTGAGAATTTGTTACTTGACAAAACTTTCAGTTACTTTATGTTGCCTACAACATTTTATTTATTTTTATCTTATTTTAAAAAATATTTCATTTATTCATTTTCAAGCAGAAAGATAGATAGATAGATAGAGAGAGAGAGAGAGAAAGAGAGAGAGAGAGAGAGAGAGAGAGAGAGAGAGAGAGAGAAAACCAGGGCCACCACCTTTTGGGTCTGGCTTATGTGGGTCCTGGGGAATTGAACCCAGGGCCTTAGGCACTGGAGGCAAGTGCCTTAACTGCTGAGCCATCTCTCCAGCCCCAGCATTTTAAATCATCAGAATCACAGCTGATAAAATCAAATCAGAGCCTTCAGAATCCAATTTTCTATAACTTCAGGACCTTTACATCAATGGCATCCTTACATAAATAAACAGCTTAAAGAAAGTTTAACAGTATTACTTGACAACACTTTCTCAGGAAGATGAGAGTTATAATGTGTGAGAATATTCTAGAAACCATCTTGACAACATCACAGTTAATTCTAGGTTTGAAAAACCCACAACTTAGAACTTTGATCCCAAGGAATCTCACAGACTGAAAAGCTTAACTGTTAAATAAAATAGGAACATGTATCAGTGTCAATTAAGAGTAATTTATTTAATGAGAAGGATAATTCAAGATTTTACTAGCAAGTAAAGAAGGTTGCCAATGTGTTCATTTCTTTTAAGCTTCAGTTCATCTTAACAATCAAATATCTAGCCAGCATAAAACTGAGAATGACCTTTGTAGGACACAAAATCTTTTTTTTTCCTTTTTTTTAGAAAAAAAATCTTTTTTCTAAAGGATTACTGGAAGTCAGGTTTTGGACATAATCAGACACTGGAAGAGAGTGCATCCAAGATTATAGCCATGTGCAACTTATAGAACATAAACAAGAACACCAGCGACATCACCAGGGGAATGCCTGTCCAGTAGAAACAGGTAAAGCGTGTGGAAGTAGCTACACAGCCAATTGAAATACATTAAGAAAAGCCAAGAATTCAGAACTGACTAGTACTTGGAGAAAGTAATGCTCTCTTAGGCATAGAAAACAAGTTGACTAAATTGGGTACAAGAGTAGAGGCAGGGAATATATAGGAGCTGACTAAGAAGCTGTGTAAAATAATCATCACCTGGTTGGGCGTGGTGGCACACACCTTTAATCCCAGCACTCAGGAGGCAGAGGTAGGAGGATAGCTGGGAGTCTGAGGCCACCCTGAGATTACCTAGTGAATTCCAGGTTAGCCTGGGCTGGAGCAAGACCCTACCTCAAAAAACCAATAATAATAGTAATAAATGAAATAATAATGTTAACTGAATTACAAAATGGGAAAGAAATGGATTTCACTAGATGAACTTTAAAGAAAGCATATTTCACAGTTCAAATCAAAATATCTTTTTTAAAAAACATATTTTATTTATATGTGAGAGAGAAAGAGACAGAGAGAGAGAGAGAGAGAGAGAGAGAGAGAGAGAGAGGGAGGGAGAGGGAGGGAGGGAGGGGGAGGGAGAGAGAATGGGTGCACCAGGGCCTCCATCCACTGCAAGCAAACTCCAGACACATGAGCCATCTTGTGCATCTGGCTTGACGTGAGTACTGGGGAAACGAAGTCAGGTCCTTCTGCCTTACAGGCAAAGGCCTTAACCACTAAGCAATCTCTCCAGCCCCTCAAAATGTCTTTTAATGACTGTTTGCTTCTAGAAAGGCATTTGTTCTCTTTAATTTCATATGGAAACTTTCTTTTGGATGCCTTATATTTTAGAAATCTGTTATTATGTCTTGTTTTAATTACCTACGTCACTAAAACCTTTTAGTTTCATCTTGTTTTTTGAATTGGCATGGTCACATGTGTACACACACACATACATGTATGTCAAATTGTTGTGGTTGGTACATAAAAAGCAATAGACAACAATCTGCTCTAGCATCTCAGTGAAAATTTATTGCTTTGATCTCCAACAGACCTTTCTGCATCTTCCTTTATGCTAATACATTTTAAAATAGGCCTGTTTTAATTGGACCAACTTATTACATCACCAATATTTCTATGAAAGTGACATGTATTTTAAAAGCATTTAGGTTAACCGTTGCCAACCCTCATAACATACATGATTTAAATAGCCTTTTCTTTTTATTTGAATCAGTAGAACTTTCATATGTTTGGTACAAACATACCATACACATATAACTTATACACATAAAACATACAGCTAAATAAATCATTTTCATTTCAAACAGTGATAATAAGGAAAACATAGGGATATATTATCAAGGATTTTTAAATGACAGCTATATCCATGTCATCTGTGCAATGAAATGGGACAAAGCTTTAAGATTCCAATTTCCCTGTTAGGTAATCATTTAAAGGCTAAAATTTGAAATTTAGCTCATAAGAAAATCTTGTTTATAAGGTTTTTTGTTTCATAATTTGCTTAATATTTGTATGAAGAATGTTCCATGATTTTTAAAAACATATACATGCATGTTCAACATTTTTTCACTCAGAAAAATTATCTAGATACATGTAGCTAGCTTTCATCAGATTTCTCAGAATTTGTTTGTAGGCCCCTGAGTAGGTTCTCCTATACATTGGGGGTCCTTATAGGACACAGAATTAAATTTAAAATACAATAGTTAATAGGAGAAAAAAATGATAATACAAGTTTTATGTGACATTGGAGTTCTCCCCAAAACAAAAGTCATTCAAATACTGGATGGGCAAAAAAAGAAAAAAAAGAAAAAAAGAAAGAAAGAAAGAAAAAGAATCAACTGTAAAAGTGTAAGGTGATCAGGAGAGGAAGCTACTATATGAGTTTGAGTGTATTCTCCTGCCTGGCCCTTTTAGATAGGTTGTTGCCTTTCTTCCAATAGCAGGAGAATGCCTTCCACATGAGTGGTTTATTCTTGAAAAAGAATCATCATTTTCCAGTATCTTCACTTGAACATCAACATGTCAGAGAAACACATTTTAACTTTTCATTTCTCCTGGTTGGAATTTCCCTGGGACTTTTCTGTCAAAAGCCGACTTCGTGGCTGTGGAGAGAAGAACTGAGTTAATGGGTGGAAGGTTTAGGAAGGAGAGAACGGGTCTCTGGAGAGGACAGTCTCAGCAAGTATAGACAGTATTTACAGAGAGGTTATTGTAGTTTATTTTACTTGGGTGGGAGGGCATTTTAAATTCTTATAATTCCAACTGAGATAGATGGCTCATTCTTATTTTACTATATAAACAGGACCTTTAAAGGTGGTACTAAAATAAATAACCACAAGAAATTTTAATAATCCCTACATTATTGGAACATTTCAGCAGCTAGAGAAGCCATCAATCATCCCAGGAATTATTGTTATCCCAAACATAGAAATAAATTCATCACAGCAATTGGTATAAATCTGAATATGCAAAAGAAATAATTGAAAAATTAACAAACAATAGATTCACAAAAGGAACATCAAGGCACAAACTCACTCACAAGTGGGTCGGAAGTTCTGGTGAGCAGGAGGGAGAGTCCATGTCCACAAGAAGGGAGAGTTGGCCCTTGACACAGATCTCAAATAAAAGTGTGGTTCGGGTATGAGCTCAGAATAGAGTTTTGCCTGAGCCTCTCCTAGTGAGAAAAGCCACCAGGAGATGGAAAGAATTCAAGTGGCCAATGAACAGAATGGGAGGAAGCCTAACCTCAAGAATAATTGCTCAGGCCTGCATCTCCCTGTCCCAATTATTGGTTCCTTCCCACACTGAGTTGTTGATCAGAGAGATCTACAAGGTCCCCAAAATGTGACAGACTTCTGACAAAGCTCTTGAATACCTGCCCCAGGCCTAAGGTAAAAACCTATTCCTGAAGAAATCACAGAGTGTCTTCAAACAACACCAAGAGATCCTGTTAGATACAGAATGGTAACCAGCTCCTAGATGGTAGCATGTGTAGCACTGGATGGTGTGGCGTGAGCTGCCAGGGGAAATTGATCAATGATATTCAGAGAAAGCAGAGACCACTGATATACAATATAGACAGTTGTCACAAGAATGCCGAATACACCACTGTATGGAAGAAATGCTCATCTGTGCAATAGTGGCACTCAACCAAGGAGGGTAATGAATAGCTTACTGATTGGCTAAGAGATCCACTTAGTGAAAAGGAACCCTTAACTGGAACTGGGATCCACAGCATAATCCTATTGGGACCAAGATCACCAACAAGACATTGGATGATGGCTGACATCCTGGCAGGAGACAAACCACCCCTGGCCTTCACACAGGGCCCAAATGAAACCTATGAGAAAGTGAAGAGACAAACAGGAGACCAATCACCACAGCAAGTCTGATAACCCATGAAAGGTCAATAGAGACAGACACCAAAGATACCCAACACAACCCAGGGCAAAGATCCAGAGATACTTAAGATCTCAATAACAAAGCAGACTCAAAAGTCACCCACTATGACTCAGGGAACTGAGCGGAAGAGGGAGCGGAAAGATTGTAAGAGCCATGGTGGGGGAGAATATCCAGAGACATGGCCCCCCTCAGCAACAATACACAAAGGGAAGAAAAAATTAAAAATAAAAACTGTCTACCTCTGGTGCAGTTCACACCCTCTAACCTATGGACAGATCCAGAATGTGCACCAAGGAAGGACCCCAGTGGTAGGGGACAGAGAGGAGGGAAATGGCCACACCTTCACAAGATTTGCTCATATAATGTATATACTTATTCATAATAAAGATATTTTTTTAAAAAAGTATTCAAGTGGCCAGATGCTGGACCTGCACACAGTCATTACATAGGCTGTTAAGGTCTGCCTTGGGCCTCACTGTTGATGCCAGGGAATGCTAGAATCTCATGGAAACAAAGCCTCTGTTCATGGACCACATATTTGGGATGGACAAGGCTTAGTTTCAGTCCAGTCCATAAACACAACAAGAACGACCTCTGAGAAGAAGTTGGCTGGGATTTTATTGGGGAACAAGAAAATTTACTTGGGGTGATTTGAAAGAAAGATCATGATGCTATGTGGGAGCTTGGTGAGCGGTGGCAGTAAGCAGGGAAACCCGTTCTAATGTCAGAGTTGGAGATCCCATCACCAGCTGGTAATTAAAATTTCCCTGAAAGTTCTTCCAAGCTATTTTGTTGGATTGGTCTTGGGAGACAGACCCTAGAGCAGACATCCATGGTATAAGCAAATAGTGATTGTGTGTTTGTATGTTTTGAATCTCCCCCACCTTGTTGTTTTGTTTCTTCTTGGTTCCATTGTAGTAGAACATGAACAGAATGACTTCATTTGACATATTGATTTTCACAGGTGTCTAGAGGCTGATAAGTGTAATTTGCCATTCTATGATGAACAGAACAATAGCTATTATTAATGACTGAATTCTGAGTCTTACTAAAGATCACATAAGGATCTACAGATTTGAAATCTGACAGACACTATAGAGCTGTGAAAATTTACATTCCTTCCTTAGCTTTCACACAACCACCCACACATTTTAAAAGGTGAATTCCAAAAATTTAGTGTGTGTGTGTGCATGCGTGTGTGTGCATACACGTCTGTGTGCACATGCGTGTGGGTGTGCCACGTTCATATGCACTAGTCTATTTTACAATAAAATGTGACAAAATACTGTAGCAGCCTTCATTTCTAAAAGAGGTTACTTAACTCGGTTTTAGAAATTGAAAGTCCAAGATTTTGAGGCTCCACACTCCCTCTGTCCTAAACAGCACAAGGGCGTCAGGCTCACCTTTTTGAAACAAGTTACCTCAGAGGAACTTACTGTGGTTCCACAGCAGCTACTCTAGAAGCCTGTCTTTCCCAAGCAGCTTGACCCAAAGAGCCTGGGGCAGCTGAGAGGGAACTGCCAGACCAGGCTCATGGGTGCATCTGTGCGTGTGTATATGAGAGGGAAGGGGAGGGGAAGGGGGCAGAAGGGAGGAGGAGTGGAGCAGAGGGGAGGAGATGGGAAGGGGAGGAGAGGAGAGGGGAGGAGAGGGGAGGCATCTCTTAATTGCTTCCCTGGAGCAAGGCCCCACCTCTTAAAAATTTAACCACCTTTTAATCCTGAGGCCAAGCTTCCCACTCATAGAAGCTTGGGGCAGAAAGCACAGATGAAACTCCTCTGGAGAAAAGGACCCCCCACCTCACCCCATACCCCTCCCAGAGCTAAGCCCCTTCTGGCCCTGCGCTTCTCTGACAAGAGGCCAGGAAGGGAGAGCAGCAAGGCTCCAAGGAAGGGGGTCCTTGGCAATTCCATCTGCTGGCACCTCGCTTTCTTTACAGTTCAAGTTCACAAAAGTTATCCTCTGGGTGCACATCAGAGCATGCGGGTTGGGGAGTGCAAGCCCAGCCCTCCCCAAGGCGCAGGAGGAAGGCGGGAGTCAGGGCCAAAAGAAGGACTGGGGGCAGGTTAATTTCATGGCATTTGGGCCTGAGCCTCGGGCAGAGGGGCCAGGAGCAGGAGCCACTTACCGCTGGGGCAGGAGCTCAGCAGTAGTGCTGCCAAAAAGGGCCACATCTCCAGGTCCAGGGTCTGTACCTTCGCTGCCAGGGTGGTGGTTACAGGCAGGAGCCAAGGCCCGCGTGCCAGTCACTGGGCTGGGCCAACTGTTGGAAGGGCCCCACTTCCTGCTGTTATGTGTCACCTGATACTTCTTTCTTTGATTCTGTCTCTGCTTCTGTGGCCTTGCTTCGAGGAAATGAAATTTGTTTGGGGATATATTTGTGTAGTCAGGACTCTACAGAAAATCAGCACAAGATATCACACACACACACACACACACACACACACACACACACACACACACACACACAGAGCCTGGCTTATCAACAGCAAGACCTTTTCTGGGTTAGTCAACATCTCATTGCTGGGACAAAATACAAACAAACAAACAACAAAAACCAGCACTTGAGAGGCAAAGGTAAGAGTCAAGACCACCCTGAAACAACACAGTGTTTTCCAGGTTAGCCTGAGCTAGAATGAGACCCTACCTCAAATACCCAAAACAACAACAACAAAACCAGTTTAAGAGAGGAAGGTTTTATTTCAGCTTCCAGTTCTGATACAACCTGTCATGGTACAGTAGCAGAAGCTGGAGGCACCTGGCCACATGGTCACTTTCAGCCCAGCGAGGAAGCAGAGAGCAGTGAATGTGTTAAAGCATCTCTTTCCTTTCTACACAGGCCAGGTTCTTCGACCATGGATGGGTGCTGCTCACGGTGAAGATAGGTCTTCCCACCTCAGGTAACCTAATTAAGATACTCCTTAAACTTTTTGTAAAACTGAACAAGTACCTCCATATCATTAGAATGCAAATTTTCATCTTTAATGATGGCAAAATTTCATAGGTACTAAAGAATTGTTTTAAAACAAATTTATTATTTATTACCTGTAAATGTTTGACTTGCTCTGTTTTGATTCATTCGTACACTGGGTACTGGTAAACTCAGGAGAATTAGCACAACTATCGCCTTGAACCTTTATCATTTCTTTTTTTTTCCTTCTTTTTAAAAATTATTGTTAATATCCATAATTAGATACATTTAATGAACAGATAATGAGTTGATATCCCCATTTCCCCAATTTCCCTGCTCCCTGTCCCCAATCAACTGGGTATCATCCTCCATGGATAGTCTGGATCAGTCCATGGGGTAGGGAGTTATGGATAGCATAGGAGTCAACCCGGTTCCACCCCCCCTTTATATGATGTTACTGAGGGGGGCCATGTCTCTGGATATTCTCCCCCACCATGGCTCTTACAATCTTTCTACCCCCTCTTTCGCTCAGTTCCCTGAGTCATAGTGGGTGAGTACTAAGGCTGTTTTATTGTTGTGGTCTTAGGGGCCTCTGTACTTCTGCTTTAGGTTGTGTTGAAAATCGTTGGTATCTTCTGTCTGGTTCATCCTGTGTTGACTGAATGGCTGTGGAAACCTTTATCATTTCTTTGTAGTGAGTACTACGTTGAAAGTTGGACATTTTAGGGGGCTTTACTGTGGTCACTGCTGGGAAGGTTTTCCTAGTGAGATGCAGCTCTGACATCTTGTGGGTGAAGGGCGGACATGCAATGTTCCGCTATGCCTAGCTTGATCCCACACATCAATCCTGCATCATGCGTTCATGAAAGTGAAAACCAGGTCATCATGATCTCAGCCTATTATCCAGCTCAAAGCAGGCACTGTACTTTTGCCAAGCTGTGTTTTCCTAGAGCAGGGCTCCTTTTCACTCAAAGGAAACGTGAGTTTCCTCTCTTTGGAATTTGACTGACAGTTCCACACCATCTTGAAAACTCACATCAGCTCATTGATCACTTTTTCACCATGATAATACACCTGAGTCCATCTTCATTTGTATTTTTCAACCTCATGTGATTCAAGCAATTATTTCATTTCTTACGTTTTTTGAGTATAATTGTACCAAGCATTTATATACAGAGATACATATTTTATTTTATAATATTTGCCTTTTTTAATCATACATATTATAAGAGACTTTACAGAAGGGAAGGTTGCTTTTGGTTGAAACAGTTCATTGCCATATAACCCAGAATTGCTCTGAACCCATAATGCTCACTTTCCTGGGTGCTGAGATTGTAGATGTATGATTCCACGCCTGACTACTTTTCTTCTGTTAACATTTGAAATGGGGCATTTGGTCTTCAGGGCTGAGATTCAATAAGGGGAACACACTAGAAGATAAGGACATTTTAAGCAGACTTTCTAAGCGTTTTGTGTGCATACAAGTGATCCTGTTAACATGCGACATGTGACTTCTGAGTTGAGGTCACAGTCTGCCTTTTCATAATACAGTAGCCGATGCTACTGTGTGAGGACCATACTTTGCAGAGGGAAGTTCACGTGCAAAGGTGTGAAGGGTTGAAAGTCCTTTGTGAATTGGCAGAGTGAAGCTCCCAGGGATATGGTAGGAGGTGAGCTGGTCTTGTGGGGTTCAGTCAGGAGAAAGAGTGCTAACAGAAGTTAGGCCACAAAACATATGATGTTGCTCTTTTCAAAAATTAACTGGAACATACCCTGACATCGTTTTTACCTATATCTTCTTATTATGGCCCAGAGTCAGAATCTATTTTGCTCTCTGCCAGGGGAGGCTGACAGCATGGGGTTCTATCAGAAATATCAGCAGCTACCTGATTGGCTAAGAGATCTGCTCAGTGGTAAGGAACCCTTAGCTGGAACTGGGATCCAAGGCAAATCTTTATGAAAATCAAGAACCTGGGCTGTAAGGGGAAGCCCCCACTAACCCTGGGCCTACAGAGAGGTTACACCCATTAGAATCTCACCAAGTGAACAATGTTTGTCTCACTTAACCTACACTGATCTCGCGCTCCATTGGAGCTTCTGTTTGTCTATTTCAGAAAGCAGCAAGAACTGTGGACAACCCATTTCTACCAACAGGACATGGGATGATAGCTGACGCCCAGGCAGGAGATGAACCACCCCTAACTCGTGATCTAGGGCCCAAACAAAACCTTTGAGGAAGTGGTGAGATGAGCAAGAGAGATACAGCAAGTCAGATAACCTGTGAAAGGGTAATGGAGACAGACACTGAGGATATCCAAAATAGTCCAAAGCAGAAACCCAGAGACTCTTAAGAGCTCAACAGTAAAGTAGACTTAAAACTCACCCACTATGACTCAGAGAACTTTGTGGAAGAGGGGATGGAAAGATTGTAAGAGCCATGGTGGGGAAGAATATCCAGAAATATTTCCCCCTCAACAACAACAACACACACAAACACACAAACACACACACACACACACACACACACACACACACACACACACACACACATACACAAACCTGGCTACTACATGTGTGATTCATAACCACCCCCAATCCTATGGACTGTTCCAGGAATCCCGCTGAGAAGGGACCTCAGTGGGGGCAGGGAGGAGAAAAATGGGGTACCATCACAAGACTTATTCATACAGTGTTTCTAATTATTAACAATAAATTGGAAAAAAGGAGAAATGCATGTGTTCCTTTTGACTCCTAACTTTGGTAGATAGACATCAAGCACAGGAAAGAGTTAAATCAGGGGATTATTCTTCCAGATCCTTCCTTAGGAGGGTAACCTGGATCAAGCTAGGCTCTTTCCCTAAAGATCACTTTCTTATTTGCATGAATCATTCATTCCATGTTTTGGGAATTAGTCTGCTCTTTGCTCCTTAAATTTAGATTTTCTCCTTAATCAGGTGTGAATAAATCTGGGCTGGGGAGAGGGGGAAGGAAGGATGGATATATTATCTTCTGTGCTTGTTCTGTACAGTGTTGAGTGTTCTGTGGGTTTTCTGCTGTGACCAGACGTAAGGACTTCCAATATCTGAAACTCTTTCTTGAGCAATAAGTCACACAAAGCATCATTATATTTGGTAAGAGGCTACATTTGAGGAATATCTAGACCTTTTGAGACCTTCCATCTCTTACTGCCTCTGTTGAGCTAAGGGACCGCAGCAACAAGCAAGGGTCCAGCCTTCCTATTAATTAGTACAAGTGATCATAGTGTCGGATGTGGTGGGACACTTTCTGTAATGGTTTCTCTGTAAAATAAGTTCACTGTGTGTGTTGGGGGAGATAACAGGCCAATGTCAACATGAGGAATCCATGAAAGGGACATGAAATCTATGTGAACTTCCCAGGAAACTCAGGGCCTTCTTAGCAGTCATATAAACCTGCTTCACATCCCTTCCTGGCACTTGAGCAAACTTCCTGGTTTCCTGGTTCATAAAACATGGAGAGAAACTAGATCAAAGTTTTGCCTACATCACTTCCACATCAAATTCTATTCATAAAACCACAGTATTTGAAGTTTTCCTATGACTGTAGCATCTTAAGGTAACATTTTATATGCTAGTGTAAATATGTTACACCTAGAAAAACAAAAAAAAGATGTTTTTAACTTAGTGAGAATTAAAATAGTCCATAAAAATTGGGAGTTTTAAGAAACCCTAGGTACAGAGTAGAAAGGGAGACATGTAAGGCAATCACTGCCAAGGCAGCATTTTAAAGTTTTGGCTTCGTTCCAGTTCATTTTCATTATACATTTATTAGGAAATTTAATTTCTAGTAAACTTTTGGCAAAATAAAACCCCAAGTGATATTTTAAAATTAATCAATTCTGCTGTTTTTCACTGAAACTAGGAATCATAAATAATGGCAGAGTGCCTCAGTGATTGATTGTGTGTGCCTCTGATTACTTACTTGGGATGAAATTTTGGAAGTAGTTTAGATGAAATGTAGGATGCTCCAAAGAATGTCGATGAAGCTTACAAGTAGCTGTCAGAAGGCGAGGCTCCATCTGTCTGCACTCCCAGCAGCAGTGTAGGTGTGAGCTTCCATGTGTCATGTGTGATAGACAGAACAGGGAACACCCAGGGGAAAGGCCACATTCTCCATATAATTATATCTTCTCAATTTCTGGTGAAATTTTATTCTTAAAATTAGAGAATCATGGAAGCTATCAAAAGAAGAAAAAGAATTTCCCAGGAAGCGGTTCCGCACATGAGTTCTAAATCAAAGAAAAACCAAGTCTCTGAAATGGAGGAAAATTGGTAAGAAAAGGAATAAGTAGGTGGGAGGTATGGAGTGTGTTTTTAAAAATATTTTATTTATTCATTTTCAAGCAGAGAGGGGGGGGAGGGTCCTGGGAAATTGAACCTGGGGCTTTAGGCACTGAAGGCAAGTGCCTTAACCTCTGATCCATCTCTCCAGCCCTAGAGTGTGTTTTTAAACCTGGTTATTCCTGCATGCTGGATGTGAGGCAGAATTGACATGGAAACCTTTTTCATAACGACAAGACCATTCTGAAACACAATCAGAAGTCCAGGCTGGAGAGTTTTCCATAAGCACAAAAGCCTCTCGGTCTTAGTACTCTGCTGTGGGAGATACAGGCAGTGTAGTGGTAACCAATTTGTTGAAGGTGAAGTTCAGGACACAAGAGAGTCTGAAAACTCAGGAAGCAATGAGTTTATTATGCAATTTAAGTCTATCATTTTATATTTTCATCAGGAATTAACACGTGGTTTTTTTGTTTAAAATATCTTTATTTTTCAAGCATAGAGAAGTGGGAGGGAGGGTATGGGTGCACCAGGATCTCTTGCTGCTGTAAACTCCAAATGCATGTACCACTTTACGAATCTGGATTTATAAGGGTACTGGGGGAATTGATCCCAACTGGTGGGCTTTGCAAGCAAGTGCCTTTAACTGCTGCACCATCTCTGGGTCCAAGAATTGACACATTTTCACAGGGGGATAATTAAAACTGGAAACAAACCTCAGCTCAGTAGTATCCTTGGACCACAGGGAAGGGTGCAGTCAACATTCACGTGGAGACAACAGTGTCCTAGGACAACAGTGAAAGGATCTTCAAGGTGATGAATCAACCAGTGACCTGATGGGTAGAGCTTGGAGCTACACAGAAATAAATGGAAGACATGGAACTAATATCCTGGTCTAGACTAGAATAATTAAATCCAGGATTAAAGGAAATGGTGGTTTCTAAAGGCAGGAATTTGGAGAACCTAGGTTACTAATGTCAGATTCTGCTAATTTTCTGATCCATGTTTTACCAAATATTAAGAAGTATTAATAACTACCTCCACATCAAGTCAGAAAACCTATGAAAGGGTAACAGAGAAAGACATGGAGGATACCCAAAACAGTCCAAAGTAGAAATCCAGAGACTCTTCAAAGCTCAACAGTGAAGCAGACTTAAAACTCACCCACCATGACTCAGGGAACTGAGCGGAAGAGGGGGCGGATAGAATGTAAGAGCCACGGTGTGGGAGAATATCCAGAGACATTGTCCCCCCAAGAACAACATACGAAGGAAGAGAAAAACTGGCTATCAATTCATAACCCCCTGCCCCATGGGCTGGTCCAGCAATCCCACTGAGGGGAACCCTTAGCAGGTTGGGGACGAAGAGGAGGGAAGTGGGGGTACCATCACAAGACTTGCTCATACAATGCATCTATTAACAATAAATAAGTTTTTTAAAAATCCAGATTAGATTTTTATCTGTTGTTGAAACTTAGCTTGATGTGTTTTGGTTTCAGATTCTGAACTTGACAATAAAGAATTCCTGATTACTACCTTCCTGCCCCCCACAAAGAAGTATTAGTATACAAATGCTTATTCTAGATGGAAAATGGTTATGGATTATTCTTTAAAATGATTGTATCTGTTCCTATAAAAGACATACATTTTTATGAGCATATTCTTTGTACTTAATGAAGTATTTTACATGACAGAAACACTATGTATTTACTTGACTCCTGAGAAATTCTTATAAAGAAGGAACAATTTAGTAGAGGCATTGAAGTAGCCCATGGCTCAATTCTCCTTGTGGCTTTCCTCCACGTGTGTGCGAACAGTGAGGAAACCATATTCACCTAAAGGCATACTGCAAATGAATTTCCCACTATCTGAAGGTCAAGGATCTGTTGTTCACAGAGAAGTCACTCTGATTTACCAGCTCTTTATTCCATCGAAATTGGGGTTCACTCATGATTCTGTGGAGTATACTGCAGGACAGAGGACATCCCACTTTCACTCTGGACCCAGGAACTTTGAAGCCTTGGATCGGCAGAGAAAACCTGCTGGCATCTTGACATGGAAGTGAATTTTCAGCTTGCCTTTTCCAACAGCCATCTGACAACAGGAGAGGAGACACAGGTATGTTACGCATGGAAGGGAGAGCAAACTGTAATAGTGATGTCTCTCTATCTAGTCAACTTCCCTTTCTGGTGCAAGAGTCACACAGTTCTAACTATGTTCAGGTAATTCCAGTGGCCTAGGGTTTTGTAGAAGGGGGACTCTAGAATATTCTCTGCTTGTCCCTCTGGCCCCAGCTCCACCTGTCCTTCCTGTCTGTCATGGGTGCTCTCTTGGCTTCAAGGAAGGTTACAAAAATTTATTTATTTATTGCCTTTCTCCAAGTTCATCTCTTCTTCTAATAATACCCATACATAGCTTATAGAAAGTGGGAGGTTTCTTCCTGTGAGCTGTTGTAAATATATGCTTCCTTTGTTTTAGGTAGAGGTATTGGCTCCATACTGGGTCTTCTATATAGCAGAAAAAAAATTTAGGTGTTTTAGTCCTCCAAGTCAAAAGGATTTTGTATATTACTTATATCATGTTTCTAATGCCCAACTTAACATATATTCTTTGCCTTATATGCTACATACAATGCCTAATGAAATATATGTGCTGTGAAATTAGTTGTCATGATTTATTGTTTAAGAAATTCTGACAAAACATCAATCTGTATATGTTTAGTACAGACATCATTTACTGGACTGTGTTCCTAAACACTTTGAAAATGTGATCCCTAGGGAAGGAATGACTGAAAATAATAGCTAGCTTTCCCTTTCCCCAATCAATCAGAAAAAATTTTGATTTATCACTAATAATTTCTGAAACTGGGCAGGGAAGTAACAAATTAAATTTTCTCTTTTTTTTTTTTTGTCAAAGTATCCTCCCTGCCTTGTGAGCCTCATGTCTCAGCTGAGATTACAGGTGTAATCCACCTTAATTAGTTTTTGTTGATATTTTCTTAAATAGTAATAAGAGGTTACAGATATAGCTTATTCAGCTTGTGTTTATTCAAATAGGAAAGAAAGATTAAAATGTGATCATGCCCTGACAAATATATTTCATAAAGATTAATAGACTAATGCCATGTAAAGAGAATAGACATTGTGGTGGCATGCACCTCTAACCCCTGCCACTGTGGAGGCAAGGCAGGATCAGGAGTTCAAGGCCAGCCTAGTCAGACGCCACCATCAAACCAAACAATAACAAAGATGAACACAAGTAGTAATACTAACTGGCTAACTGTGTTGGTTTGGATTAGATTTCTCCCTTAAACTCATATTTTGAATCCATGGTCCCCAGCTGAAGGCAATTTGGGAGGTGGAGCCTTGCTGGAGAAGGTGTGTTGTTGGAGTCTGGCTTTGGGATATTCCAGCCTGTTCTCTCTTGCCAGAGTTCAGCTCACCCTCCTGCTGCTGTTTTCTACCTGCTATGGCAGAAGTGATGTCCAGCCTTTACTCATACTATGCTTTCCCCTGCCATCAGGAAGCTTCCCCTCAAGATTATAAGTCAAAATAAAGTTCTGTCCCAATAGCTGATTTTGGTCAGGTGCTGTCCCAGCAACAAGAAGGTAATTGGCACACAAATATCTTGTCTAACTGAGATATTGGGAAGAGTTAGAGGTTGGGACCTGCTAAGGGCCAAGTACTTCTTCCTTCTCCTTTGACCTTGTACTCTAAAGTGCAATGGAGGTGAAACATCACACTTGAAAGATCATCTATAGAGAAAGACAGTAATTCTTCCTGCCTTCCATTGTGAAGATGTTTAATTCAATGCATAAATGTACAAATTACAAAGAAAGAGAGAGAAAGAGAAACAAAGAAAGAAAGAAGAAAAGAAAGAGAAAGACAGAAAAAGGAGGAGAAATAAAGAGAAACAAAGGAAGAAGAAAAGAAAGAAAGAAAAAAGATGAAAGGAAATAAACAGATGAAGAAAAAGAGGAAGAAAGAAAGAGAGAAAAGAACGAACTAACGAAAGAAAGAAAGAAAGAAAGAAAGAAAGAAAGAAAGAAAGAAAGAAAGAAAGAAAAAAGAAAGAAAGTCTTCGGCTCTAAAACAAGCCCGATGTTCCACTCTAGCCACTGAAGCCTAGCAACTCCTACTGCCAAGTGACCTCAGTTGGAGGTGAGCATATGGCACCCAGCAAGGGCACACACAGGGCTCTCAGCACATCTAGTATGGCTGGACTCAAGATTCACCCTCAGTGACACACCTCCTCCAGGAGGGCTCCACCTGCTGAAGACTAAATAGGAAGCTTAATAAAAAACTCCTGAGGCTACGAGGGACATTCATTTTCATCCAAACCACCACCTTTGCTGCTCCCATGAAGGCTGACTTCTGACTGATAGGCAAGCCCATTGGGAATCTCTCTAGGGAAGAGGGATGTCCTGTCTGCATATCTGTAACACTGTCTTTCCCTGCCTTGATAGTAACTCTGAACATTGTGGTTAATCTTGAATTTTTTTTTCACATGAATTACAATTATAGGCCAGCTCTTCACTGAGCAAATGAGAATAATATCCTCATCACATCTTCCAATGACACATTGCTGATTTATGCTGTCAAGGTGATTGAGAAAGACTGAAAGAAATGTCTATAAAATCAGGAGCAGGTGCATAATGCAGAGTATTAGTGATAGGAGCCTGTTGAAGCTTATATCAGGATATCCTGGATGAATCCTTCCAGCTTAACAGCCTGATCATTAAAATCCCTCATCGGTAAGAAGCCCTGTTTGGCTGATTATTAAAAATAACCCCCAAAGCTCTGTGTTAGGCTTTCTTTCACTTTAATTGAATATCTTATTATGCTAGTTTGTAATGTACTTGTTCAATAGTCTGTCTCTCTCTCCTCCAACAGTGTTAAACACTGTTAAAGTGCTAAAAATTAGGGTGACTTATGTATAGCTCACTCATTCCACCACTCAGAGAGATTTAATTTCTTTGCAGAGAGGTGGAGAGAGGTGACGTGCTGAGAGAAAGATATGGAACGGAAGAAAAAAAAAAAAGAATGATTGCTGATTGCCCTGATTGGGCAATCAGAAAACTCTAACATTTCACTGGATAACGGAGAATGCCTAACATAGAACCCGGGCAAGCTGATAATGCCTCCTGTTGTGTGTTAGGTACCCAGATATTAATAAATAAATTCAATTTACATTTCCAGTGCTTTTATTTCTAGTAGCATGGAGCATATTAGGAAGAGCCTTAGAGTAGAGAGAGGAAAATATGACTCTTAATCTTCATATAGACTTCCAACCTGTTCTGTCTCTCTTTTACTGATCACTTAGGAAAGCCCACCTGGCTATGGCCACAGAGGAAATGCAGATTGATGATATAACTTTTTTCATGTTTCAGTGTTTATAAATATATAATAAAATCCATTTATGTTTTATAACAGATTATGCATATTGGAAGGCAATTTTATTGAGTGTTTTTAGTGGGCCTACATGTTTCCTGTGACTTGCCACGTGAGGTTAGGAATGGAATTTTCTACTTTTGGCATCATGCCAAATCTTAAAATGTTTTGGATTTTGGATCATTTTGGATGTTGAATTTCAATTTCAGCTTTGTAGTCATGTGTATATCTTATGATACAAATAAGCAACTCTTGTATTGTAAAATAAAGTTACCTTGAGATCCTCTGAGAGATAGTATGAGAATGAGGAAGCCTGTGCCTTCATGTCTTGAGCAGATCATATTAGTTTTGCTGCCAAAGAGAAGCAAAAAACACATGCTAGAGATTTTAAGTGTAAAAAGGAATCAGAAATTATAGTGTACTACTCCAGGACATTTACACAAATAATTTCTCTTAGGACAATTAAATGTGATATTGTAAAAATGCAGTAATAGGACCTCATAGAAGCTAGACCTGCACAGAAGTGTGCCCATTCTGATTTCACCACGTGGGAGTGAAGGGTTCCTGAGGCTCCGTGAGGGATTACTGGTAGCAAGTGGTTGCTCAGGCAGGGAAAGTTATGCGCTTCAGTGCCATAGTCTCGGTTATGTTGCCCAAGCACCAGTAAATACCCCCCTCACCCCCCACATGCTCAAACAAACCATCCTAACTCAATTCAGTGAGTTACAAAATTCAAAACATGAGTGCAGGAAGGGGACCAGGTGGGAATAAGAAGGGGTTCAGCAGGAGTGGAAGAGGAAATAAGAGGTATTGGGGTGAATGTGTTATTTCTTCAACTATCATATGAGAAAAAACTGATGATAATCCAAATTTTAAATAGCATGATATCTTTTGTAAAGCATACACATTTCTGTATATAAACCAACAGGATCCATCATCACAAATACATCAGGATGCCAAGGGAAGGACTCACAGCCGGAGCCATGCAGCACAGATACATATTTGACATTGATTATACTGGAGTTCTCTGAGTAATAATTTTCTTATTTACAATTTGTAACTGACACAAATTGCTTTAATAGTAAAATATACTGAAACAAATTCAATTAACATGCCAGGGATCTCAACTAAGGCTTTATAATCATTACTCATAAAAACAAGAAAACCTAGCAATATATTCGAAATGTCTAATAGTTGTGTAAACCTGAGTCAGACATCTAACATGATAGTTGACAACGAGTTTTACAACTCTTCAAAAATGTGAGAAATACAAATTGAAATTTTTTTTACACAAACACATAGTTTTGAGTAAATAAAATATGTGGAAGCTAAAAACGTGAACTTCACAGAAGTAGAAAATGCAACAGTGGTTACCAAAGCCTGAAAAGGAGAGAAGGTAGGTGATGTTAATATAGGAGGAATAAATTGTAATACTTACTATTAGCGTAGCAGAATAACTATGATTGACAATACAAAAATGTTTAATATAAAGAAATGATGTGATGTATTAGATATGCCAGTTATATAATCTGATCATTATATACTGTGGAAACATATTGAAACTGCAGTCTACCCAAAAATATGCACAGTACTGTGCAAATTTAACAAGACCATATTTTTAAGGGAAGGTACAGCAACTATACAACAAAGCCAAATTCTGCTGCGTATAAGTCATGAAGAGATAATGCTGGTAAATAAAAATAAAATTTCCCCGAAAGCATTGTACAAATTATTTGGGCAATGTCTTGACTGTAACACTTTGAGTTTTGTATTATTCTTTAGAAACATGTCTAGTAGCTGGGTGTTGTGGTCCACACCTGTAATCCCAGCGCTTTGGAGGCTGAAGGATTAAGAGTTTAAGACCAGCCCATAGTGAATTTGAGGCTAGCCTTGGAAAATACAGGGAGACCTTTCTCAAAAACAATAAAACAACAACAACAACAAAGAAGAAGAAGGAGACAGGAAGGGAATGAGCTTCACTTAAAACAGCAGAAATGTTACATTTTTACCCCATTAACATTTTGATCATTTTAATAGGTGACAGTTTATGTAATAAGTGAAAAATACTATTTCAAAAAAATTTTTATTGATTAATTTGCAAGGGGAGAGAGAGAATGGGTTTGCCAGGGACTCTTGCCCCTGCAAATTCCAGATACATGCAACACTTTGTGTATCTGGCTTTATGTGGCCCAGGGTATCAGGCTTTCAAGTAACCACCTTTAACCTCTGGGCCATCTCTCCAGCCCCCAAATACTTTTATTTTAAAGACAGGAAACATGAAAATCACATTGTTGGTGGATACCATTATCTTACATCCCTGAGTGTCAAAGCACCTATCTATTTAAAATAAAAAAGAAATTATGCAGAAACCTGAAATTTAAATTTGTCAGGTTAAATACAAGTTGAGATGCAAGATAATTTCAAACTTGTTAGACATGGATTTAAAAGAGGAAAAAGCTTAAATTGTATGAGTCAATGTTTTTAGCATATTCGACTTAACTAAAAATGTTTTACTGACATATTTTGGGGAGCGCTACTCATTATCAAAAGTGACAGGCTCGGAATTTCAATTTCTGTCTCCTTTCATTCAAGAGAACATTACAAACATGGGTCTTCTCACAAAAGAGCTTTAACACAGATGCAACGCACAATTACAAACCCTCGTCTAGTAAATGAAATGAAGCCTCCGTAAATCTCTCCCTTTACCTAGTTCATTAAATCAACACACTCATATGCAGTATCATTCTCTTTGAAGAAATTTACAGTATCAGCTTTTTATTAATCATGTACTTCTTTACGTATGCTCATCCTAATTGTGTTTTCTCGAGTTTAGGAATTATCAATTTATATCTTCAGCCCTAAACTGGAAGAACAAACTAAAAACAGTTTCTAAGTTATAGATCTGAAATTCTTTGTGGAGGATAACAGAATTAAGAATAACTTACGCATAGATTTCATGTGAGCTAGTCCAAGCAATTCTGCTAGAGCTATGATGCCCAAACCTGAAACAAGAAGAGGTCCGTGCTTTGGTACACATGCTGTAAAGGAAATGAAATTACACATTAGAAACACATGTGGAATTACTGAACCTGTTAAAGAAATAAACAACACAGTTTAAGGAAGAGCAATTATTGTTCAAGAAATAAAAGTAATGTACAAATATTCACTATTATTATTTTAAGAAAAATTATAAGAAAAATCTCACATTTCCATGACATACATCGCCAGCAGGACTGATGCCAATTAAAGTCTAAGGCTGAAACCATTAGAGAATGGTTATTGCTCTACCAGACCAGGATAGGTTGGCTGCCAGGAAAATAAGCTCACAATAAGCAATATACTGAAAATATTCTTATACCCATGTGGAAACCATACCCTCTCCTGGGTATGGTCAATTAGAGTGAGAAAAAGAAAATCTTTTTTTAAAAAACATTATCGAAGTACGTGGAGAAAGAGTAACTTACATTCCTTGGTGGTGGTAACACTCTGCTGGTCCTGCCATTTGAATATGGGCTACTTACTATGCAACTAAATATACCCTGAACAGGATGGAGTAGAACATGTATATCCACATAAAGACATACACATGGATGATTATAGAAAGTCTATTCATAGTGACAAAAATCTGAAAGTAATCAGGATGTACAGGTGTGTGCTCCAGTGAGATAGGAATCCACAATAGACAGAGGAGAAATACAGATACCGACTTCTAAGTGAAGGAAGTCCACATGAAAAGGCTCATACTGTGTAGATCCAATGTAAACCATTCTTCAAATGCAAAAGTATGAAGGGAATAAAATGATCAATGGGCCAGGGATGTAGAGGGATAGAGGCTTGGACAGGTGGAGCACAGGGGAGTTTGAACAGATCTCTCTATGCAGTTGTCAGTGTTGACAGTGGTTCATTAATTACAAGAAATGTTCCAGTCTGGTGGGGGATGGGAAACTGTCGCTGGAAGAATATATTGAAGAGACTCTGATTTCCACTACATTTTGTTGTGAACCTAAAACATCTCTACAAAGATAAAAAGAAACATCGCTATTTAAGAGATAGCTAAGTCAGGAATACAGAAGGACGTGACTCTCACCAGGTAAACACAGATGGAGTCCAGCCACAGTGAGTGAGTAGCCCAGCACCTGAATGACTGGTAATATGTTCATGACGTAGACAGTCATGCCAATAGCTGAGGGAAGGAAAAGGACATTCTGAGAATCCCGAGGAAGCAGGAACTGCTGCTTTCACTTGGGCATAGTAGCCATAGAAGAATGGCTCAGACTAGTTTATGTGAAAGTTATGAAATCTATGAGTAATTTTGTAACCCTCTGCCAAATCTTAGAACAGTGCTGCTTTGACCACCTTTGTGAATTCTAATTCATGAATGGATCTTATGCAGGCTTCTTGGTATGCACACAAAACTGCTCTGGTGAGGAAACTATAAGGCACCAATGGTTGCAAAGATCGTGGCTTCTGTCTTGTGCATTAGAAGATCTGTGATCTTAGATTAAAACCTTTTCAATAAACAGCAAGCCAGAGAGAAGCTCTAACACCCAGTGTTAAAAGTGACTTTTTCATAACAACAAACATATACCAGTGATTTACTGCTAAAATGTAAAGAAAATGATACTGATTATAGATTTAAATGTCATGGAGGAAGACACCTGAGATCTACCTCTGGCCTCCTCACTCCTTCACACATCCCCATAAACACGTGCATCCATGTACCTGCACATATAGAAATAAATATATGTATAGGATGACTGTTGAGAATCCTTAATATGAAATTCTGAAACCCAATACACAAAAAGTGTTTACATTTTGGAGGATATTGGATTTTGGATCTTCTAACTGGACATGTTCCATTAGAAAGTTGAGGCAAATACTCCAAACCCTGAAAAACTTAAATCTTAAATATTCTGGTCCTAAGTATATCAGATAAAGGTTACTCAAGTAGCATATATAAAAATCACTTAAAAAATATGAGGGGCAGGCATAGTGGCTCAGGCCTTTAAGCACTAGGGAGCCAAAGTAGGAGGACAGATAGGAGTTCTAGGCCAGCCTGGATACAGAGTGAGTTCAGGTCAGTCTAGGCTGGAGTTAGACCCTGCTTATAAACAACAACAACAACAACAAAAACAACTTGAAGTACTAAGAAAACCTTAAATTTAATCAATATGGGAAAACGTCACTAAAAATAGCATGGAAAAATCTTTTAATAAACCAATTTTTATTGAGTCACAAAAAATAAGAGTATTTTCACCAAAGAACCACTGTTTGTTTGTTTTTAATGAAAAGATAAGCAAAATTAATTTAAAACAACAAAGACTCACCTGGCTTGAATTTATAGTAATGAAGGAATATGAATATTACCAAAGAATTTACGAAGAAAACAAGTCCATAACATTTTGTTTTTGAATAATCACCTGTTAATAAGAATATTTAAAATATTTTCTCTATGTATGTATACTCTTTGAAAAATTAATGTACCAAACATACCTATTATACTGCTGATCTAACATGTGAAATGATATTTTCCCAATTTACATTTCTTAGCTAAGTCAGACCAAACTAAAACCTATATTGCAACATGTGAGTCTCAACCCGTCAAATCCTTGAATGACTCTCCTTCCATTCTTACTACCAGAATTCCAGATGAAGCACTTTATCATTGGTAGGATCTCCTGAAAACAATCCTGTCATGGTTTGACCCAGGTGTCCCCCACAAACAAATGAATGTGTTCTGGGTAATTGACCCTCAGCTGATGGCAGTTTGGGTTTTACAACCTCCCTGGAGATGTGTTGTTGGGGGCGGGCTTATGGGGATATAAGGCAGCTTCCCCTTGCCAGTGTTTGGCACACCTTCCTGTTTTCAGTGCTGTGGTGGAGGTGATGTCCACCCCTCTGCTCGTGCCATCGTTTTCCCTGCCAGGATGGAGTCTCCCCTCGAGTCCATAGCCAAATAAACCCATTCCTCCACAATCTGCTTTTGTTTGGGTTCTTTCTGTGCAGCAACTAGAAAGCTGACCGCAACAACCCCTTTCAAGGTTGTCTCATGAGTTCCTCTCTACGTCAGGCCCTCAACTCTGGAAGCAAATCTATGTTCTTAAAGATGACATCTCCACTGATGTCTTCTTATGACACCAGAGTGGAGTGCCACCGTCCACCACCACACATGCTAATATCTCTGAGCTGCCGCTGCTACTTCAGATATGATTCCAATGTACGTTCAATGAAATTTGCCTCTACGGTGGATTGAATGGTGGTCCTGGTTCTACCTCTACCTCCCACACTCCAGAGTCTATGAACATGACCTTATGTGGCCAGAACAAGGGGCATTTGGCGACAAAAGATATGATTAAGTATCTAGAAGGGGGATCTTATCCTGAGTTAAATAGGTGTCCCCAATTCCAGGGACAAGTGTCTTTGTAAGGGAAGGGAAGGGCTAGAGATCTCACACTGACACACAAATGGAGAGATGGAGAGGAGGGGACAGTATAACCAGAGAAGTGAAGAGCAGAGTTATGCTGTCAGAAGCTTCCTTGGTTTGTGCAGAGGAATGTTTGAAAACTCCCGGAGCAGTTTGAAAGGGAGTGTAGTCCTGATGAAATCCTGATTTCAGACACTGGGACTCAGGATCCTTGAGAGAGCTTCTGTTACTTGAGACCCTGTCGTTTTCCATTACCCGTTACAACAGCCCTAGAACCCAACACACCCAACACACCCAATTTAGCTTGACTTCTTTCATCAAGCCTCCACCCCTCCCAGTGCCTGGGCATCTTACCTGGGATGAAAAGAATGGCTCCAATGATGGCCACTATGGTGACCAGTAGTCCAGCACCAGATAAAATAATGGTTTTCATATTCATAGGATTGGTTTTGTATTTTTTAACTGTAAAAGAAAGAGATATTAACCGATGCTGTATTTTTTATTTTACTTTTACTTCACTTAGTTTTGCTTTTAAAGCATCACTCTTGCATAAATGGTTGTTTTATTTTAGTTTTACATTGCTTGATTAGGTTTCATGGGAATTCTGTTTCTGCGCCTATTGTAGTGTTCTCTCTATTTCTCTTACATACAACCTACATACATTCACTTTTACCTGGTTTTCTCTTTCCTTAACCATTCCCTTCTGTATATATGCCTTAATTATGCTTTTCTATAGCTTTAATAATATTCAAACTTATCTATTCTCATAATATATAAACTCTCTCCCTCCTATTTACTTTTCCCTCATCTATTTTTCTCTATTATTTTTGTACTAATTTCTAGTCTTACTCAGCTTATTTTATTTCTATTACTACCCTTAATAAACTAAAATCCCAGTACACACCTTACTCTCCTTGTTCCTTTATTCCTCCAATCTTATTGGAGTTGAAGGAACAATTGTTTTTAATTGGCTGTTACCTTATTTTTGGAGAGGGTTTATTTAACACTTATGGTAGCTTCTGCAGTTAATATTATACTCATGAAATGGTACTGGAGGCTGTGCCCTGAGCATGTGAGCTAAGCATTTTAGCTACTAAATTATATTCCACAGAGGAGGAAAAACATCAGATTACAAACTGGTCCTAGCTGAATGTCAACTGAAAGGATATAGGTGTTTAAAACAATCCAACCAGTGACCTGATCCCAGAGTACATAATTTATTAGTACTAATATTTGAATGTGAGTGAATTAGATGACACTGCAGGAGAGTCAAATCAATGAGTATAAGAATGTTCAGCAAAATCAAAGAAGGTAGAAAAAAATTGTTGAATGAATTCAGAAAACTAAAACAAACAAGAGGATGAAACAATAATTCCATGCATAATATTATAGAGATATTATGGAGGAATTCGATAAACAGAAATGAAAAGCTCAGTAAGTCCAATAGAAAACTCAGTAGAAAGCTTCACCAACTGAATAGGCCAAGCTGAAGATGATATCAGCACTTGAAGATAAGGCAGGCAATAAAGAACATTCCAACAATTCAAAATAATAGGTATAAGCAGAAACTTGAGATTTATGGAACACTGCTGAAAGACCAAATTTCTTAATGTACCATGTCCTTGAAAAAGATGTATAAACTTAAGGCACAGAACATACTTTCAATAAAATCACAGAAAAACATTTCTCAAACCTATGGAAAAATATGGCCATCCAGATACAGGAATTGTTTAGAATTCCAAATAGACAAAAAAAAATCAGAAAAGTACCTAAGTCATAGTGTAGTTAAGACACTGCAAATACAAAACACTGGGAAAGCAGAGACAGGGGGATCCCTAGGGCTTTCTGGACAGCAAGTCTAGCCTGATTGGTGGGCTCCAGGCCATTGAGAAACCCTGTCTCAAAGAAGGTGGATGGTGTTCTCTAGACTAGGCACACATGTGTAAACGTGTGACTGTGCACCTGCACACACCTGTGCACCTGAATACTTTCTGCTGATAATTGAGCATGGACATACATAAACATATTTCTTGTGTGTATCTGCATTTACTGGTCTTCGGCAGCTACCCAAATCCTGTATCATTATTCAAGCTGCATATATCTTATTCTTTATCAGAGTATCACTAATGCTAATACAACTTAATTTATCCACTAGTACCACTCTCTTAAAAATAACACATTTATCAAGAAAATATAAATGAAAAGTAGAAGTAAACACTTACTTGAAATCCTAAACTGTGCCCAGAAGAAAAGGATAGCCAAAATTGGAAAAATAATAATGAGAAGATGTTCACCAAGAGGAAACCATAAAACTGAGGAGGAAAAAAACAAAACTCATATTTAGTATTTATTGTAATTACTTTAAATACTGCTAACAACTTCAAATATATCTTTTGTTATGCAGATGGGAGATTAAGATAATTAAAACTGTGGCCACAGTTTAGACACACAAACATACCAAAGAAGTAAGACATATAACTTATTTAGGTAACAAATTTTATTTAGGAAGCCCAAAGCTCTGGTTAGTGAGTGTCTCTCCCCATGCACACAACACTGGAGAACATTGCCCCCCCTCAGCAACAACATACAAAACGGGGTGGAACCAGGTTGACTCCTAGGCTATCCATAACCCCTACCACGTGGACTGATCCAGACTGCCCAGGGAAGGAGGATACCCAGCTGATTGGGGGCAGGGAAGAAGGAAATTGGGGAAATGAGGATACCAACTCATTATTTGCTTATTCAATGCATCTAATTATGGGTAATAAAAAAATAAAATAAAATAAAATAAATGTCTGTTGGGTATATTGCCCACTTTTCAACAGGTTCTTTTTGTATTTTTGTATTATTGTTGTTTGCTATTAAACTGAGTTCTTTAAATATTCTGGCTACTTATTAGATGTATAGTTTTCTAGTTTCTGTTAGATGGGGAAGGAGCCTGTCATGTAGAGACAGAAAAGTGAAGCTGCCAAAGAGACAGCATATTCACGGAGCCAGATGGTGACCACTGTGGCTGGAATCTAGTCCCACAGGAATAGATGAGAAGGGTTTTCAGGATCATGATCAAGTTGGGTCCTAATGGGTTGTTAAGATACTTATAATTTAACTCTAAGATCAATGAATGTGATTGGAAGACTTCAAAGTGGAAAGAATGTGACTGACCTATCTAAAATTTTTAGCAGCCATGTGGAGATTTGATCACAGGGAAGAAGGAACTGTCAGAAAGTAAGGGCCCAAGGAACCTTGGGAGGTACAAGACCCGTTTTTAGGTCTTTTACTATCACGTCTACAGTCGTAATTGAGACGTGTTAAAGAATAGGAACCCCAAATGCATCAGCTGTGGTTGAATGAACTGCTGAGTTGCGCCTAGTTGAGAGTAAACTTTAGAGAATTACAGCTGTCCCCGTGAGTGAGAAGTGACAGTGTCTCCTCACGCCAAGCCTTAGGTCCCAGGTCAAATGGCCAACTCTCTGGGGTTCAAGAGGTATGACTGAGAGTGACATACACAGACACACTAGATGATGACTCGGGGACTTGGGATTCTGGACATTCCCTTTATCAGTTTAAATGGTCATTCCAATAACAGAAAGAGAATATAAAACCAAACCAGTTAGTGTTAAAGGGAGTCTTAGCTGGAGCTTATTGGAATCACAAGATGTTATTTTCACCTACAGTTCTGTCATCAGACAATCAAGAGCCTGGTGCTGGCATTGGCTCGGCTTCTAAGGACAGGCCTGTGCTGCCTCAGGACAAGGCAACAAGTCAGAGGACGTGAACAGGTGCCGCACAGGAAAGGCACAGAGGCAGATCTGCCTTCCAACAGCCCACCTGGGTGATAACTGATTCACTCCTTTGAGAAATATCCCTCTCTCTCAAAATACTATTATCCCTCTTAATGGGTTCCTGAAGGTTCCACCTGAAAACTCTACCACAATGAAGATTCAACATGAATTCCCATCTTTGTCACTCACCAACACGATATTTCAGTTCTATGGCTGTGGTTCCTTCTCTGCTTAATTCTGTCACTTCACACACATATTTCCCGGCTTTAGCTTCCTCCTTATCCAGCTTCAAAGAGGCATTTCCTGTCAGTAATTGTGAAGGGTCAATTTCTGCACTTACAAAGTAATCATCTGTATAGGATCTGTTCACAGCTCCATCATAGACTAAAATAGGTTTTCCTTTAAATTTCCATTTTATGAACATTTCTTGAATGTTTTCTGCCTCTACATTAGTTACATAACATGGAATAAGAATGGTTTCATTGCAAGTATTGAATGTTACAGATTTGGTCTCATTAAATAGTAGCTGTGCTGAACCTGAAAAAAAGAACACAAATATTTTATGTAAGTAAAGTATTCTGTGTTGAAAATCTGTAAATAACAAGCTTCAGTTGCAAATGGTAGCAATTTCCTTCTCATTGTTGAGACAAAACACCAAAGCAGAAGTAGCTTATGGAAAAATAACAAGTGTTTATTTCAGCTTACACTTTCACAGAGAAATGCCATCTTGTTGCAGAAGGGGGAAAAGCATGACACAGAAGACTGTTGGGTATCACATCTTGTCACAGCAGCAGAGAATTAGCAGCAAGAATGAGCTAGCACTGGACAGCCAGTAGTTTGGCTTAATAAAGCTCAAGGTCCACTCTCATTGACACACTTCCTCCAGTGAGTCTAAAGCTCCCACAACTTTCCCAAATTGCTACCAGCTTGGGGACCGAGTATTCAAAAGACTATGGGTAACATTTTATGTTCAAAAATTACTCACAAGCAAGCAGTGGAATAGGAATAAATAATACAAAATCCCTCCAATATTAAGTTGCACAGTATCAATTTTCTTTGCTTTCAGAAACACAATCTGTACATGACCATTAACTATGGGTATAAATTCAACAAATGTATTGAAACATGTTGGTACAACATACGCTTTGAGAGCTTTGAAGTAATTATTTCTGTTAACTTATATGCGCAAAAATAAACTTTCTTTACAGTGGGAAAATTCTGAGCAAAAAATCAACACAAATATCACATTTAGTCTCAACTTCAATACACTTCTATATAAAACTGGATGAAGCGATAAGGTTTATCTCTATCTATAAGGTACATTTCCAAAACAAGACAAACTTTAATATACAACAAAAGAATTGATGTATCAAATTTCATCTTTCCTTTGGGATAAAACATCTTACAATACTAACAAGGAAAAAACATTGTCTCATGCTATTTTCCCATTGTAAAATATAGAGAGTGACAATTTGTTTATAAATATTACAAATGATAACATAAAATCAGATTTCATATGGTGACCTTGATGTTTTATTGAATGGACAGAACAATTTCCAAATGTAGGTCACAATCATTTCTTCCTCTGAAAAACTGCAAACTCCTCAAGAAGCCAATAAACTGTTGACCAAGAGCTGATACAGCAAAAGCATCTGACTCATTTTCCCTCCAAAAACAGAGTGTTAACAAATGTAAGGTGATGACTTGGACAACAGTTCACCCTTATCATTGGTTCAGACTACGTAACCTGGAATCACAATCAAGACGTTATTCTGAGGACATAATTATTAACGAATGCCCACTCATCCACACAGGACAGGTAGAAGAGTAATCTGCCTAGAAGATTTCTGAGAAAATTTAACCCAATACAACTCAAATACATAAAGCTTATATTTTGTGATTTTTTTCCATGTTAATAGTACACTGGTACTGAAATTCTGAATTCTGAGACTCTGAGAGATTGGGACACAATGATATTATAAGAAAGTGATTGTTAGTTAAGTATTTCCTAACTTTATTTAGACAGGCCAAACAGAACATCTATGCTTCATAGTACTGTTGCCACAGTTCTTTCTATTCTACTTGGAAACACTACTCCTGTGTTAAAAATAGTCAAATATATTTTTCACACTAGAGAAAAGTTTTGATGCCCAAGGTCAGACTTAGTGATATTTTCTTTTAAGTGTTATTTAGTTTGACATGAAGACTTTCTAACCATGCAACCACACAAAAGCTATTGAAATGTGTTATCCAAAGTGACAGTAGACACCGTGCATACCAAAAAATGGTAATAGAAAAATGCTACCTAAACATTGTCCATTTAGATAGTAAAGATCATTATTAATTCTCAATGACCTAGGAGACTTGTGGTGACATCCCAGTAGACACTTAAGGACATCTTGAAAATCAGCAGTCATCAATCAGCTTTTATGAATGTCATGTGATAACCAAGCAAGCATATAAAGGCAAGACAAGCTTTCAATAAGGGAACTTTTATTTGGGAAGCTGGGAAGATAGCTCTCATTTAGTAAAGTGTTTGCTTTGCAAGCATGAAGACCCAAGTTCAATCACCAGAACCCATGTAAAAATAGCTGGGCATGGTGTCACATGCATGTTAATCCAATATCAGGGAGGTGGAGATAGAAAGACTCCTGGGACACAGTGACTAGCCAGCCTAGCCTAAATGACAAGCTCCTGTCCAATAAGAGTCCTGTCTCAATAAAAGTTTGAATGGTGCCTGAGCCATGACACCAAGATTTTCCTCTGATCTCCTCATGAATGTGTACACACATGAGAACACACACATGTGTATATCTAAAAAACACTCCCAGAACCTTTATTTGGAGATAAACAAGTAGAATTACAATCCATGACAAACATGTAGAGGCAAAGTGGCTTCTGGTGAGCAAAGGAAAGTTTGAGATTTAATTGGGGAAAGAGAAAAGTTACATGAGGTACTTAGTAAGAGAGATCAGTTGTATTCATGGACTCATGTGAGAGTCAGCAAACACTGAATGGTGAGTGGCCACACTACTAGGGAAACCCAGGATTAAAGTCATGGCTGGCTGTCCCATCACCAGTTGTTAAGGGACATTAGTCTTGGAGTGATGGAAGCTGTTTCATTGGGTAGTTACTAGAGAAGGCACCTGTTTGATCCCATGACTTTATTTGAGTGGGGGTGACAGGAATGACTCCACTTAGCATGGAAATTTCACATTTCCTTCATTTGTTCAATCTCATTCTCTGAAAGTGACCAAGCAACCTGTAGGTAGGTTTGGATTATCCCTTGGTGTCAGAATGAACCTGTTCTGGTTGGTTTTGTTGGCCATTACAGACAAACAACAGAAGTTAATATCAAGGACCAGGCCACATCTTAGTAACAAGAAACTCAGTAGGGAAAAATATCTCAGGTTCAGCATAGGGTTTGCATGATCTTATTCCTCCAGAGGGCAACAAAAACCTCAAAGCATTAGGCTAACATTCTTTAGGAAGAGTTGGCTTTAAAAGAATAGAAACAAAACAAGATCAGAATTTATAGAACATAATTCAAAATATAATCTGCAAAAATATCATAAATTCAGTCTGATTTGAACTAGTCCATAAGCCTAGACTTAAAGGCAATTGAGTGTCATAAAGCCCAGATATACTGCATGAGATTCCTCTCAGCCGCAGGACTTGGTCTTATTATCTTACACACCTGGGTTTTTGCTTTATGAGAAAAATTTATCCATGTGTAGCGAACAGAATGAGCAATTGAACAAGCAACACCTATGTTAGCCAGTAAACAGTCTCGGGCTCTTATGCTATCTAAAACCATTTCAACCAAAAGAATATAGGGAAGTTTGTGGAGCTCTGAAGGGGTTACTTATGGAATCATCTATATATCTAATTGATAGGGATGTATTTCTGATTATTGCTTTTATGATGGTAAGCATGACCCAAGAGAGAAAACTTTTAGCAAGTGAGGCCCAGTCTTTGATTGACACCTCAGCATGTTCTTATTTGACATGATAATGAACTTAAAAGAAGTCAGTCAATGTTGAGACCAGATTCAGAAAGGTCCCAAACTACATTGGCTGTTTATTTTTTTATATATCAAGATATTACACTGAGGATGCATACAGTTGATAAATAGGCTTCTTAAAACATATCCCAGGAGGATGTAACAGGAGATTTTTATTTGGACTATCTCGTGCATTAACAGTTACTTATACTGAGATATGAGCAGTAATTTTCCAACATAGTATTATTGAACTATTTACACGTTATTGGAGATTATAAACAACTTATACACAGGATCATAAATATTTTGTAAGCTGTTCAATTCCATGTACACAATCCTAATTTAATTGTAGTCTGTTATAGATTGTTGGTACTGTTATAGATAGACTGAAAACTTTAGTGTGGGCCTCAAAGCTTGACCGTAAGAAGAATCAAGTGAATAGTTATGTATAAACCCAGGATATCTGTGACAAGGTAAGCTATTGTTTAGCTGCATGGTGGATAGATCAGAATTTGGAGTGGGGGGGTGCAGATCCAGATGTTGGTAATTATTCTCTCTTTAGCAATCAATACTCTAGGAGATTTAAACCAATGAACTGTCTTTCCAAGAAAATAGAAGCATACTAGAAGAGACTAATAGTAAGCCCACCACCTCCCTAAGCCACAGCAGAACACGAAAATCTGTTGCAGTCAAAAGACATGTGTTTTGACTAGGAGTTACAGTTGTTGTATTTCAAGAGAAAGACATAATTTAAATATAAGAGAGAAAATTCAATCATAATTTGTAGTATATTAAAAGTGGTTTGTGGGGCTGGAGAGATGGCTCAGTGGCTAAGGCACTTGCCTGCAATGCAGAAGGACCTGAGTTCAATTTTCCAGTACCTATGTGAAGCCAGATGCACAAGGTGGCACATTTGTCTGGAGTTTGTTTGCAGTGGGTGCACCCATGCGCTTGCGCTCTCTCTCTCTCTCTCTCTCTCTCTCTCTCTCTCTCTCTCTCTCGTTCTTTCATAAATAAATAAAATATTTTTAAAGTGTTTTGTGGGACATGTCGGTCACAAGGAAAGCTTCCAGAATGCTCGTTTGTAGGATTAAACAACCACACACACAACAAAAACACGTGTCCAGAAGAACCTTCTAATTAATGCTAAGTGGTAATGGGACCATTATATCCCCTTCGACCAGATGATCCCCGGCAAAGCAAAACAGTCAAACCACTTTCCAGTTCACGAAAATACACTCGTCCACCACAAGAGGCCTGGGACCTCCAATTCTCCCTCCTTCAACCCCAAATGCTGCCTGGAAGCCCAGGGAAGGGCGCTGGGAAGGCACAAAGGGGTCTTTGGCCACTCCCTGTCTGCACCAGCACCCTTGCTTTGTTTACAGTTCAGGTTTGCATGAGTTAGATGGGTTTCCCTCTTCCTCCTTGAGAGAGAGCCTGCTGTCTCCCAGTGGGAAGAGGAAGATGAGAGACAGGACCCAAGGAAGGAAAGGGGCTCCTGGTAAATTTCAGGGCTTTGACAGGTTTCACTCTAAGCTGGAGACACGTGGCCTGCAGCGCCCCAGCTCCCAAGCCTCAGGGCTGGGGCCAGGATCTGGACCACTCACCGCAGGACCAGGACCGCATGATCAGCAACAGCACAGACACCAAGAGCCACATTTCAGCCCCTCATGCTTTTGAAGCAGCCGCTTCCGTGGTGGTTACAGGCTGGACTTGCCACGTGCCTGCACAACCCCAACTGCTCGCCCCTGTCCAGGCTGGCCTCGGGGGAGGGGGCTCTGGCCCTCTGATCACATGCACTAGGGGCTGTGTGTGTCCCCATGCCACAGCCCTGATCCCTGTCCCCTCTCCGCTCTCCCTCTCTGGGTCATTATTGACTCCAAGGGATGGAGGAGGAGGAAGAAACTTGCTGTGTAGTTAGAGAAATGCCCTTGAGAGTGAGAAATCCGGCTTTGCTCAGCTGTTCCTGGACAAGTTTTGTTTTCTGTTCTTGCCTTAGAAAGGTAACTGCTAAAGTGAATGTTAGGGGCCAAACAGTAAAGGTGGGTTCACTTAGAGAAGACTGAGGACAGGCAGCTGGGTGTGAGCTGGCCAAGCTGACCAGGTAAAGAAAAAGGCAGGGCTCGGGGAAAAAACAACAGAGCCAGGCTTCTATAAAGCACCCCTCCCATCTCATTCCTCCTTTTTTTTCCTGTTTTTTTGCGATAGGGTCTCACTCTAGCCCAGGCTGACCAGGAATTCACTACATAGTCTCAAACTCAGGGCCGTTCTTCTACATCTGCCTCCCAAGTGCTGGGACTAAAGGACTGTGCCATCATTCCCAGCTCCCCTCCCCATTTTTTAATCCTTGACTCTTTTTCATTTTTGCCTTCCCAAATTTTCAGGTGAGTGCCAAGCCCTCCCAACCCAGTCACAGAGACAAAGGGGAACAAGACCAATTCCCTGATTCTGAAAGAGACACCCCTTTGATCAGATGCTCACCCACAAAACAAAACAGTCAAACCTCTTTCTAGCTCACTAAAATGCACTCAACCACCAAAAGAGGCCTGGGTCCTCCCATTCTCTGTCCTTCAACCCCAAATACCCCTTGTCCAGTTGATCAATAATTGGACCAAAATATCAATTCTTCATCTCTCAGTCCAGTAATTTTAAAAATTAATTCATTTCTCTATGGAAAATACTTTATAAACCCCAAGACAAAGACAACCTGTCTTTAGATTCCTTCCCTTTATAATCTCCTCAAGAGAGTGCTTCTTTCTGCCTTTTCCATATAATAAAGTTTGATTCCTCTTGTAATAAGATTTTCTTCTGAACTGGCTTTCTTTCTGTAATAAAGTTTCATTTTTAAAGCTTATCATTTGTTGTTCATGAGATTCATTCTTCAAATTACTTGAGACAAAGAAATGGGAGTCCCTGACTCAGTAGAGTTTGGTGACCCAAGAGAGTCTGACACCCTAGCTCTCAAGTTAAGCCTACCTTTTGTTAGGTTGTGTTCTCTCAAAGAGACACGACTACTGAATTTTAGAGGTGCTGCTGAGTACTGCTCACTCTGACCTCTGAGCTTGGGCCCCTCACCAGCCCCAGGCCTCTTTTATCTCAGTGTCATAGTCAGCCACACGCCACTGGGATGAATCTTCAAACCAGGCACAATTTGGGGGTGGAAAGTATTGAAACTACAGATAGAGGGGAAGTTCCTTAACAGTGAAAGAGGCTGGCCCCCTTTCACAGGTCCAAGCAGACCCATCACCAACACCACACACACAGAACAGCAAACAAGCAGGAGGGACTAGGAGAGAATTTCTTCCCCTTTATATAGCCTTAGGGTGGGGTCTTACAACCCTATCCCAGACTTAATGGCTTCCTGAGTCTCTGGAATTTCCTTCCTGCACTGCCCACACAGGAAAGGATGTTTACTTCCAGCTTCTTTGAGCTTCTTTACATCCTTCCCCTTGTGGAGAGGCTGCCTTCCGACAAACATCCTCAGAGACTCACCCCAGATAATTAAAAAGATCCAAGTTGACAACAAAACCTAACCATCACACTCAGTGAATATGAAAGCTTCTGTTTTCATTTATGTGCTTTTCCCTAGAGCACACCCCTGCATTGCTGTGCATGCCGTGATCACTGAGCCCCAAAGCAGGGTGGTGGCCAGGGTCATCCCTGGACATCAGGAAGTTACACTCACTGCTCCCTTCTGGGCTCAATGCCCTGGTGCCCTTACTAGCCAGGATGGTTTCAGGTGAAGTTCTCTTCCATCCATCATGCTCATTTTGTTATGTACTGTTTCTGTTAGGCTAATAAATTCTATGCAGAGTGGTGAATATTCTAAACTGTGATGAGAACGGCAAAAAGAATCAGGCATTGTGTCAGATTGACCTTATCAGTGACTAAACAGATCCAGGACACATCTACCCGGCAGTGTTCTTGAACCTGCTTTGTGGCTATGCTTTGTGCAGACCTTGCTGTGTTCCTAGCTGCTTTAAAGAGCGCAAACCCTGTCCAGTCCCTGTGTGGTTTTCTCTCACCCATTGCAAAAGAGAGCATTTTTTCTATCGAACTATTCTACTTCTCCAAATCTGCTCTGCTGGCCATCCTCAGTGTCTGGTTTCCTAGGTGGTTTTAGATCTTGTCAAGTTGACAATATAAACCATCACAAGTCCACTTTTTATCAACTTGACACACAAACAGAACACTTTTAAAGCCATAACTGTCCAGTTCTTGTCCCTATAAGCTACTGGCCATCTCATAGTACAAAATTCATTAAATTCCAGACTCAAAAGTCACCATAATCTTTGCCACTCCCAACACTGTTGAAAAGTCCAGAGTTTCTTCTGATACTCAAAGCATTCCCTTAGGTGTGATCTTCAAAACAAGACCAAAACCCACTAGGGCAAACTCCAAATCTTCTAGCTGATGTCTGGCATCTTGGGCTCCACAACCTTCCTGAAGCACCTATCTGGGAATTAAGTGTACAAACCCATGAGATTATTTTATATTTAAACCACCATATACAATATGGGCTATGCATTGCAATAATGTGTGTCTGCAGGCTGGAGAGTCTGTGGACCTGGCAGCTTTTCAGTCCACGAGTCTGGATTTCATATCCTACTGTGAATAATGTCATTCTTGTGAATAGTGCCATAATAAAAGGGTGAACAGATTTCTTTTCCACATACTGATTTCATTTCCACTGGCAATGCACCTAGTAGTGAGATTACAGGATCAGACAGTAGTTCTATTTTCAACTTTTGTTCAGGAAACTCCATACTGTTCTTCATAAAGAGTACTACTAATTTACATTGCCACCAGCAGTGGATAAATTCCTCTTTCTTTTCTTGCCAGCATTTATTATATTATATCCATTTGATAATACTGTGATCTGTGATCTGGTTTTGCCTCAGGGTCCTCTCCATAGCTACCTCATCTACCCCAAGCCTAGGACCTGCTGAGGATTCCCACATCACTTACCTCTGCATTCAGGTACCAAAAGTCATTTAAATGAAAATGATTTTCCATGGGATAGAGACATTATTATTCCTTAAATATTTGGACTGTAACATGTTTATCATCTTATCAAATAATTTTTTCAGGGTAGATGCGTAATGTAAGCCAGAGAGATATACTTTAATAATGACAGGTGGAAGAGGATAGAGAAAACTCTGAAATACTAAAGAAACTATAGCCATAGACTCAAGGCATATCATGAGACACTGGTATGATGAGTGATTTCTGGTTTTCAATTTGACAGGATTTAAATCACCATGGAAACCAATCTCTGGTCATGTCTGTGAGGGATTTTCTATATTAGATTAATTGAGGGGGAAGGACACACCCTAACCATGGACAATACCATCTCATAGGCTGAGTTGCTAGACTACAGAAAAAGAAGAAACAGTTGAACAGGAAGCTGTGGTAATTTGAATGTATGTCCCCCATTGACTCTGGCGTTAAAACTAAACTCGGATCTCCAGCTGCCTGGCTGGAGGAGGTGTCACTGGGGGCAGATCCTGGAGTCAATCCCTAAGGGGTCACTGGGGCAGATCTGAATTCTAGCCCAAAGGTATACAGAGTAGTGTGAGCTCTGTTGGGTATCTGTAGCTTGTTTTTTTTTTTTTTTTTTTTTTTTTGGCATATGCTGGATGATGGTAGTTTCTCTCTCTGCTTGGATTTATGAATGGGAGCCAGCTTCTTTGTCATACATGGAACTTCCTCTGGATCTGTAAGCTTGAAATAAATAACTTTCTCCCATAATCTGTGTCTTGCTTGGATATACATCCCAGCATCATGGGAACTGACTACTACAGCATTTGGTACAAGAAGAGTTGTGTCTGGTTGAGGCGAATCTGATCATGTGGATTTTGGTATTTTTAGAACTTGTATACTATAGGAAGGTTGATAGAATGGGTACTTTGGACTGAAGACAGCTTCCAAAGTAGTAAGCCAGTTTTTATGGGCTATTTTGGTGAGAATAAAACTCTCTGAGTGCAGAGAATTTTGTTTACTTATGAACTTTCACAGGGGAATAAAAGACAGCAGAGAACTTTCTTGGAACTGGGCTGCTATATTCTTCTGCCCAAGACCTAAAAGTTTGATTAAGGTTGAATTTTAAAGTATGGAGTGATATGCTTTGGGGAAGATATAGAACTGATAGATATAAGATTTAAAGTTGGAAAAATTCAAGCATGTTTAAAATTACTGGCACAAGGTGCTGGAGAGATGGCTCTGCAGATAAGGCACTTGCCCGCAAAACCTAACGACCTGAGTTCAATTCCCCAGTTCCCATGTAAAGCCAGATGCACAAAGTGATGCATGCATCTGGAGTTCATTTACAGTGGCTAGAGGGACTGGCACACCTATTCTCTCTCTGTCTTTCTCTCTGTATCTCTTTCTCTGCTTGAAAATAAATAAGTAAAATTACTGGCACAAAGAAAGGTTTTAGGTTATGGAAGCTGTTGCTGTCAAGCAGATTAGCATCATTAAGAATGGTCCAACTACTTGAAACAATGAAAGAATTCCTGATATGATTCCACCCAGGAAAGACTGAATTGCAGAAATGCTACTCTTTTGAAACAAGATGACTGAAAGGAAAAATCATCAAGGTCAGGGTTTATTTCCTCATTGGAGTAACAATATGGGTGTGTCTCTACACACCTGGTATTGGTTTTGGAAACAAAAAAAATACATGAAATTGAGTCATGGAATGAGCACAGTTCTAGGAGTGGAGATGTGGTATGAGAAGCAGGAAAATACTCCTATATTGAAGGATACAAAGGACAGTGTATGGAGTTAAGATGGACCATAGTTTGCAATGGAGACCTGAAGATGTTTTGGTCTGTGCAAAGGCTGCCACAGAGTGCTACTGGTTCAGAATGAAAGTTTCCCTGTCATTTTAGCCCAGCTGGAGAGATGGAAATTAGAAATCCAAAGACTGTCATCACTGGCTATGGATGCCAAGCTTGAACTGCAGATGTTTGATATTTATCTGATGGTTATTGATTTTGCATCGGCCAGCATCTCCTTGATATGCCTTATATCAACGAAAATGTTTACTTGGTGCTATTTTATGTTGGAAATATGTAACTTTTTTTGCTTTTGTACACTTTACAGTTAAATAATAATCTTAAAGTTGGGAAAGCTTATGAGACCCTTTAATTTGCATTGTGGTATGGTTATCTTTCAATTGGGGCTGGAGGCAGACAGTAGATTGCATATATATCCCCCATTGACTGAGGTATTAAAATTAAACTTGTAACTTGGATTTACAGCTGCCTGGCTGGAGGAGGTGTCACTAGAGGGGGATCCTGGAGTACATCTTTAAGGTATCACTGGGGGAAGGTCTGAATTCCAGCCTGTTGTGGACAGCTCCATATTGCTGAGATGAATTCCCAAGCAGACACAGTTTATGGGATTTATTTCAGGCTTATAGATCCAGGGAAATTTCCATCATAGCCAAAGAGGCTGGCCCCTTTCATATATCCAAGCACAGAGAGACACCACTGTGATAGAAATTCCCCGTTATTAGAGCAAAAATGAGTGTGAGCCTACTGTCATCCCCCTTATTCTTTGTTAAGTTCTGCAGGCCACAGATGGCCAGTCATATAGCATGAGGTGAGAAACTACCAGAGCTTTGAAATTCAGTGAGACAAAGAAGTAATTGCTTTAACTGTGACAAGGAAGCTAGAAAAAGGTGAGGCCAGAGAATACCCATTGGAAATGTGTGAGTTGTAGGTGTAGGCTTCCACTTGCTTGTGCTTGTTAATTTACATGTCTAATGTCATGTACATACCTCTGTACCCCACTATAAAGCCCCTTTGTAACTGGGGTTCGGGGCCAATGCTTCATCTATGCTTGGCCTGCCAGTGTAAATTCCTAAACTCATAATAATAATAAATGAGACTCCACTCTCCTCTTGCTGTTAAGGCTTTGTCTGTTTGTCATGGGTAATTTCTACAACACCGTAATAAAGAGGCAAAACCATGACAGCAAGAGGAGAGTGGAGTTTCATTTATTATTACGAATTTAGGAATTTACGCCAGCAGGCCAAGCATAGATGAAGCATTGGCCCTGAATATCAGTTGACAGGGGGTTTTATACCTGGGTCCAGAGACGTGTATGTATGTGACATCACACGTGAAAATTAGCAAATCAGGTAGGACACAAGAGAGCTCAAAGTTTAAAATGGGTTCCTGAGAAATGCAGATAAGCCTCTGTTCTCACCTCCTCCCTTACCTTCCTTTCTTGATCAAAGCTTATAGAATCTACAGCCCAAATGGCAGGACCAGGTAACAAAAGCAAGTTAAGTCACAAGGTGCATTTGGTTTACAATGGTTTCTGGAAGTACAGATAAACCCATGGACATAGACAAAGGAGTGACAGCAAGCATTCTAAGTCCTCTCTTTTCTAAGCTTGTGTTCACAGATCTCAGACAGTTGATGTTTTTGTCTCCCTGTTCTTCCAAATTTGAGCAATGTTCCTTCAATAGTGTGTTTTTATATTAGCAATATCCTAATCTTCCATTACACCATCAAATAGCCACACCATATGCAAGCACAAAACTGGCAGCAAAAAATAACAGCTACCCCTCACAAGCATCAGGGACCCAAGCAGAAATCAGCATATTCTGCATACCTTTAAGCTGGAAATCAAATTCACCTCCAAACACCTCTTCCAGGCAGGGGCCTGAAAATCCAAGGAGCAAACTTTAATAAAACATCTTAATCTATTAGGAAACACACATTCAAACTACCACATAGCCCCAAAGGTATAGAGATCAGTGTGAGCTCTGGTTGGGTCTCTGCTGCTTGTTGCATTTTGGCGCTTGCTGGCCAGTGGTAGTTTCTATGCTTGGGCTTATGTATGGTAACCAGCTTCTTCCTCTATAGGTGGAACTTCCCCTGGATATGTAAGATTGAAATAAGACCCTTCCTCCCATAATATGTGTCTGGTTTGGATGTTCATCCCAGCAGCATGGAAACTGTCTGTAATAGAAGCATTCATTGCTCTTTCTCTGCTTCTTTTCTTGTGATATAACAATGGAACACTAGCTACTTGCTTTTGCTTTCCTGCCTAGGATGGAAACTGTAAGGTCGGAATTCAGGCTATACCCTGATCCTCTTCCCCAACCAGCCTCAAGAGAAGTATCAACAAGAGTCAAAGATAAAGACTTCCTCCCTAAACAAGAGCCACACCTGGCCTGAGGGACTTTCCTTCCAGATCCCTCCTGATCCGAAGACCACCTGAGCCCTCCACCCAACCTCATGTGACCACCTGGACCCCAAACTGAACATTTTCCCCTTAAAAGCACAGATCTAAACCTGCCTCGTGCGCTTTTTCGCCACCTTTGGTGTAAATAGCCCAGCAGCTCGCTTTTCCTCCTATTAAAACCTTTCCTTTCAGAGTGGTCTCTCGTGGTCATTTTCAGAAACCCCCCAAAAACTGTAAATCAAAAACAAACCCCTTTCCTCCTTCAATTGCTGCTGGTCTGGTATTTTGTCCCCAAAATGACAAACTAACTGGATAAAAGGTAAGAAGTAAAATAAAGAAAGGAATTGGGAAGGTGAAGAGTAAAATGCCTTCAGAAATCCACAGGTTATTTTGGCCTGGAGTGCCTAGCAGTCTGAGCAGGAAGGACTCTTGCTAAGTCACAGATAAATTCATGTGCTATAGCATTACTGCTCTCAGGACTGGTTCAACGATGAAACATCTGAGTCATGTCCATGGCCTATGAATGTATTAAGAAAGCAAAACAGACAAAATGCTGCTTGAATTTTAGTGGAGAGATGGGAAAGATAAAAGACCCACCACAAAGGGGAGTGGGGTGCATTCCTTGTTTAGGGGAAAGACTGTAGAGAGAAAAAAAGTGAGGGGTTATTTAAATAAGGTGATCAGAGAAGACTCCTTAGAAGATGACATTTGAATAAATGAAGTTGTGACATTTCAGGCAAGCTCCATAGACCCCTCCTCTTGAGTAGGAGGTGTCCCAAACCTAGATGCTAAAAGCTGACTGGTCAGGTATAGGCCAATCAGCTATCTCTCTGACTTACCTAGTGGAAGTTTTAAAAGCTTCCCTAAAACAAATGCCAGTCTCTTCTACTTGGTGTCCTAGAAGGAAGACTTTCATTTTCCAGGAGTGACAGGGACTCAAGATCTCTCCACATGAACTTTTTCTCATGATGGGAGCCCTCTATTATCTTTCTCTTTCCTGACTGTTTAGTTAAACAGCATAGATTTTGGCTAAAACCTCTCCCACACGTTCTCCCCACACTGGTGGCTAGAGAACTCTATAACTCTCCATGTTCCCTTAAATAAAGTCTCCCACTATACCTTAATATCCAGTTGTATATGATTTTAATTCTTTAACTTTGTAGACAAGAATTTGGGTACTCCTTAAATTTTGAGGTGCATTAGAATTTTTGCTGGGCATTATCTAAATTCTAATCCTCACCTCAGCCCGTTACAAAGTGACAAGTGAGCAAGGCAGAAACTGATGGCAAGGGTCACAGCAGATATGTCATCCTGCACATGAGCTTATTGATAGTCCTTTGACAACAACCTTTTAGGGGAAAATACCTGCCTGCTACTATTTTCACTAGACTTCATGAAAGTGTCATCAGTGAATAAATTATTTTAATATCATATTTATGCAATACTCTCAAAATATAAAACAATATAATTATATATAGAAGATATATGACATGGACACTCTCCTTGGAAAAGTTGGTCATAATCAATGACTCCTTCTCTCAATAACAATCAAAGGGACACAATGCCACATTTAAAAATCCCCAGTGGCGTACATAGCTGTTTCTCATAATGCTTGGGGAATGTGTCAAAGGAATATATAGGTCAGTGCCCAGAACATAATTGGCATCAAGTATGTTCATTGAAACAATAGAGAACACATAAATCCTTGAAGTTATAAAGACTCATTATTGAATGTCCATCTTCATCAAATCTTTAGGGTGCAGTAGACATATTAGACAAAATTCTGTCTAAGCAGATGATGATATATTCAACCTCACATGCCCTTGGAATTGCCCTCTTTATTATTCAACAGCCTTGTTGAAGTGGGCACTATTCAGGGGTACAAAGGTGACTAAGAGACATTCTATTTTACAGGCATCCTGTCCATTCCAAGGGCTTTGACCATGTCAACCCTGAGGGTCCCTAAGAGAGCACCATGGAGCAGGGGAGCCAGAGAGTGCCAGGGCACAGAATGTGATTGTACAAATTCAAGTTTGATGAGAGCGACAGAGTATTAGTCCAGGCAGGGTTTCTCAGCAGAAAAAGCTCCCCTAAGGGAAGTTGTACATTTTAGAGACCCTTACTGTCCTCATTGTTGGGGGCGTTTCCCACATGGGAATGCAGTTCTGGCATGTGAAGGTCATAGTTGCTATGCCTGGCTTATTTCCATAAAACAAAGAAGGACCCAGTGTATCAGTTACTTTTTCATTGCGGGGACAAAAATGCATGATCAGAAGTGCTAAGGGAAGGCAAGAATTTGTTCTGGCTTACAGCTCATCATGGGGGAAAGCATGGGAGGAGCAGAAAGTCAGCCTCACCTTATCTTATCAGTGGGGATGAAATAGTGAGAGCAAGAACACTAAGTAGAGCTGAACCACAAAACCTCAAGCCTGTCCCCTGCAGCCCTTCCTTCAGCAAGGCTTTACCTTCTAATGGTTCTACAACCTTCCAGAACAGCGTTATTACCTGGGGATTAAGTACTCAAATACACAAGTCTATTTTATAATTAAACTACCATACCTAGAATTCTATATAATGTGTGAATGTCCCAGCAGACATGTGTGTATGTGTAAAAATATGGCTATAATTATCTCAGTCTAACACCTAACTCAGGTAGAAGATGAGTCCAAGCCACACACTGCACACTTTTACTAAACTACATTTTCCAGAGAGAGGATTCCCTTGGCAACAGAGTCTTCTTATGAATATTTTTCCTTTTTTATAATTCATACACATATATAAGGTGTTTGGTCATATTCACTCCCTAGAATCCTCTGTTATTCCATTTCCACTAACATCTATTTTAAATTTTCATTTTTAAAAGGTTATGTTCTTATATTCCTTCTCCCCTGCCTCCATTCCACTCAGGGTTCTCTTCAGCGAGGTTATTGGTATTCACGGTGAGGTCATGAAGGTCTCAGGCAGTCTTGAGGGGAGAGGGAGGGCATTCCTTAGGATATTGCTACCCACTCTGTGGCTCTTACAATCTTTCTGCTGCTCTGTAAACGTCTCCTCATTCTTCCACAATGTTCCCTGAGCCTTAGTGGTTGCATTGGCAGTTGTGTTAGCAGCTCTCTGCTGCCTCTGGATTTTTGCTTTGATGAGTTTTTGTTTTTTATTTTAATTTTATTTTTAAAATATTTATTTATTTGCAAGCAGAGAGAGATGAGAGACGGACAGAGAGAAAGGGTGTGCCAGAACCTCTAGCCACTGCAAATGAATTCCAGATGCATGCAAAACTTTGTGCATCTGGATTACATGGGTATTTCGGAATCAAATCTGAATTGTTAGGCTTTGCAGGCAAGCACCTTAACCACTGAGCAATTTCTCCATCCCTTAAAAATTTTAATTGCATTTTAATTTTTGTGAGAACTTTTATCAAGTGTGTGTTATATTTTATTCAATATAAAAATCACTCATTAAACTTTGTTCATTTCTAAACTACAGTGAATTTTCAAGAGATTAGAGGACCTTGTGAAATCCCAAATCTGAGTCCATCTGTCTTCCTATCTATCTGCCCATCTACCTGTCTGCTTCCTTTTTCTCTTTCTTCCCATTTAATCCATACAACACACATCCCTTCCCCAAGACTTCTGCACACAATGTGACCATAGTTTAAGGTAATGAATTGAGGTGGAACTGTGTGATTCTGAGAGTGGTGTCCAACCCCACATACATAACCAGTCTCATCAAGGACTAGAGACTATGTCCTTATCCATTATTTTCAATCATTTTATCTCATTCCATTTTCATGGTATTTGCAGAAAGATACTTCCTATATGAAGCAACTGGCTTATTGAGGTTAGACAGATTGTCTAAGGTCACAGAGAGGGAAGGAAAGGTGAAAGTAGCCTTGATCTATTCCTTTTCTCCCCTGTTCTACAATTCATCCTGGAATCCTTCTTCCCAGGAGTTCACATAAAAACACTAACCAGCATTATGTCAGAACTCTCCTAACCTCATGCCCTGCACACAGCTCCCCTACAGTGTAGCATGCTGCACTATAATGTGTGCTTAGAATTCCTGCCCCTCTCCATGCTCTGGGCTCCTGAAGGTCAGGGGCATGTATTAGTTATCTTTCATCATTGTATCTGGTTCACATAACTGTCTAATAAAGGCTTCTGAACTTAACGGCATACACACAGTAGCGGGTCCATTACAAATGTCACTGGTTGTGATACCATATGGGAGGGGTAAACCAGTTTTTTAAAGGAAGTGGATGCTAACAACAGACAAAAATAATTGACTTAGAAAATCATAATTCTTGATACATTGTTACATACAAAGCTTTGTAAAAATGGATTTGTAATTTTTTTCTAAAATGAACAAAGTGGCAGTGTCTTTAAGAGAGTTTTGAATTGTGACTTGATTTAGGGAATAGAAAGTGTTAATAGTAGATTATTATGATATGAGAGAGCTCTCATTCCATATGCTGAACATAGATGCATATGGACATATATATTTTTATTATAAGAGCCTGGAATTAACTGCTTCCAGGTTTAATGAGAGAAATAAATTTTACACCTTCATATAATTTAAACTTTAAAAAAGCATATACTTTCATAGTTGGATATGGTGGTTCACGTCTAATTCCAATACTGGGGAGGCTGAGGTAGGAAGATCGCCATGAGTTTGAGAGCAGCCTGAGCTACAGAGTGAATCTGAGGTCAGCCTGGGCTACAGTGAGACCCTGCCTAAAGCAAAACAGAATAAAATAAAATAAAATACATGTTGACTTCTAATAGATACATAGTAGGTATAATATTTATAGGGTAGACTGTTGTATTTTTTTTGGGTGTGTGTGTGGTGTGTACACATGTGCCAAAGAGAGAACTCCATGCACACATGTGTGGAGCTCAGAAGAAAACATCAGGCACCCTTCTCTGTTACTCTTCCACCTTACTTCCCTAAGACAGAATCTTAGGTGAGCCTGAAGCTGGTTAGACTGGCTGACCAGTGAGCCCCAGTGATTCTGACTGTCACTATCCAGTAAGCACTGGAGTTCCAGGCAGCTTTTCATGCAGGTGCTGGCATTGGTCCTCCGGTCCCCATGATGGAAGAGCCCTCTCCCCAGCCTCCAGTGTGACATTTTAACACATTTGTACAATGTGAAATGATCACATTAGGGTACTTGGAATATCACTTCAAATATATTATTTCTTTGAGCTTGAGGCATCCAAAATCCTTTCTACTAGCTAATTTTTATCTTTATTGTCCAAAATTAGATACATTGAATGAGCAAATATTGTGTCGATATTCCCATTTGCCTTGTACTAGCTATTTTGAAATGGTTAATTAGGTCCTGTCAACTACAGGTATCCTACTAAGAGACTATTATGGGGCATATCCTGTTAATTGGCAGTCCAGTATCAGTTAATCATATTCTCTCTAGCCTCCCCTTTGTCTAAACACAATTCTATTCTCTATATATTTGAGACCTACTTTTTGGCTTCACATAGAAATGAGAACAAGTGGAATTTGTCTTTCTGTGCCTGACTTATTTCATTTACATGGCCTAAAGAGTCATTGCTGAAAACGACATGGCATTGTACTTAACTGTATTTACAGCTGTAGAAATTCCATTGTTAATACCTTCCCTATTTTCATCATCTATTTATTCATGGTTGGACACCCAAGCCAATTCCATACCCTGGCTGTGGTGTGTAGTGCTTCAATCAACATGGGATCATAGATGTTACTTTCACAAGTTGATTTTCTGTTCTTTGGATATGTACACAGTATGGTAGGTCTTTTCTTCATTCTTTTAATGGCTTTCACACTGCTTTCCATAAGGGACAAAATAATTCACCTTCCCAAAGGCATACAAAAGTTGGGAATCCTCATCAGCACTCGATTTGCTTATCTATTAGGAACAGCCTTTCTATCAGGGGGTGGGGAAAGAGGTGTGAATGGTTCCTCATGCTGGTTCTGATTTGACCTTCTCTGAACCTTCTTGATGTTGGCCACTTGTATATTTTGTTCTTTTGAGAAATGTTTTTTTCAGGTGATTTACCTATTTTAAAAAAATATTTATTGTCCAAAATTAGATACATTGTATGAGCAAATGTTGTGTTGATATTCCCATTTCCCTCCTCTCTGTCCCCAATCAACTGGGTATCCTCCTCAGTGGGCACACTGGATCAATCCATGTGGTAAGGGGTTATGGATAACATCAAGGTTGCCCCCCCCCTTTATGTGTTGTAGCTGAGGGGGGTAATGTCTCTGGGTAATCTCCCCCATCATGGCTCTTACCGCCCCCTCTTCTGCTCAGTTTCCTGAGTCATGGAAGGTGAGTTTTATGTCTGTTTTATTGTTGTTGTGATCATAAGAGTCTCTGTGCTTCTACTTTAAGTTGGTGTCTGCCTCGCTGACTTCTCCTGGGATGACTGATTGGCTGTGGTTACAGGTCTCTTTCTTGCCCCACCACTATCTCAAGTGATTTTACCTATTTTTAAATTGGGTATTTCACTTCATAATTTTTTTGCTATTGAACTGAGTTCCTAACCTGTTTTATAAATAAGCCCCTTGTCAGATGAATGGTTTGCAAATATTTTCTCCTACTCTGTTGTTTCTTCAGTGTTTTGGTTGTTTGCTCTGTGTACAAAGCTATCCATTTCATGCAATCCATTTGTCAATTGCTGCTTTTGCTTCCTGTCATTTTAGGATCATATTCAAAATATTATGTGCTGAAAATCATGTCTTCAAATATTCCCCTGTGTTTTCTTCTTGTAGTTTCATGATTTCAAGTCTTTGGTCAATTCTGGACTGATTTGTGGACACAGTGATAGAGGCTTCATTTCTTCTGCATGTGGACACCAAGAGAAGATTTCAATACTATTTATTGAAGAGATTTTCTTTTGTCCATTCTATCAGTTACCAGTAATTATAGAGATTATTTCCTGCTTTTCTTTTTTGTTCCATTGGTCCATTTTTTATCCCAGAACCACTGATTATTTAGTCATGTGTTGTAGTGCCCTTACTTTTGCTCAGAATTTCTTTGCCTATTTGAGGTCTTTTCTTGTCATATGATTCCAAACAAATTTTAGAAGTTTTTTTTTTAATTCTGTGAGCAATCAATATTTTTAAAAATATTTTATTTATTCATTTTCAAGGAGAGAAAGAGAGAGAGAGCGAGAGCGAGAGCGAGAGCGAGAGAGAGAGAGAGAGAGAGAGAGAGAGAGAGAGAGAGCAACAGGGCCATCACCTTGTGGGTCTGGCTTATGTGGGTCCTGGGGAATTGAACCAGGGGCCTTAGGCACTGGAAGCAAGTGCCTTAACCGCTGAGCCATCTCTCCAGCCCGTCAATATTTTTATAGACATTACATTAAATCTGTGAAAAGATTAAAGTAAATTTATATTTTAACAATACTTTTAGATTCTATGAAATGAGATGTCTTCCCATTTTTTAAATTAAAACATTTAAATAGTTTTAATTTTTAGAGTTTTGGGACTCCAGCTTCCGGTTCATGATGGCGAACTGGAAGCCACGCAGTGTCCCCGGGGGAACAGAGGTTAGGGTTTTTAGCTGTGCTAGAGGCCGTGGAAGCAAGCAATACCCAGGTCCTCGACTCCGGTAGCCTTCCAGCAACAGAGTCTTCTGACTGAAACCTGAATCTATCTCGAGGACACACCTGAGGCAGTGATTGCAAAACCCAGCTGGCAGGACCTGCTCCTGCTGGCTGAGCTGCTCCCTTCTCGCGGCTCCCGTGGCTTCCACATCCGGGCAACTGCCCCCGGGCCACCCCAGTTCCCGCCGACCCCGGGTTCGAGCCGCTCCCGTTCCCGCCGACCCCGGGTTCGAGCCGCTCCAGTTCCCGCCGACCCCGGGTTCGAGCCGCTCCAGTTCCCGCCGACCCCGGGTTCGAGCCGCTCCAGTTCCCGCCGACCCCGGGTTCGAGCCGCTCCAGTTCCCGCCGACCCCGGGTTCGAGCCGCTCCCGTTCCCGCCGACCCCGGGTTCGAGCCGCTCCCGTTCCCGCCGACCCCGGGTTCGAGCCGCTCCCGTTCCCGCCGCTCCCGGGGCCAAGGGGCACGGGCTCTTAGCTGGGCCTGAGCCGTTCTGCTTCCAGCTGCTCCCTCTTCTCCCCAGGTCCCAAGCCGCCAGGGCTTCCACCTGTCCCACTCCCCTACTGCCCTAGCTGCCCCTCCCAGCTGCCAGGGCTCCTAGCCTTCACCTCAGACAGGAGCTGAGCCGCCTGGGTTCCAGGCCGCCACCCAAGCACCCAAGATTCCAGCTGATCCCCCCAGGGACTGGACCACCCAGCTTGCAGCCGTCCCCCCTATCCCCTGGGCCCCGAGCTGCCCGGGCTCATAGCCACCAACCCGGGTTCCAAACCTCTCAGGATTCCAGCCTCCCCCTGGGGCCTGAGCCACACAGGATTCCAGCTGCCACCCTGAGGCCCAAGCCGCCAGGGATTCCAGCCCCCACCCCAGGGCCATAGCTGCCCGGACTTCCAGTCGCAGTCCCAGGGCCCAAACCACCTGGGCTCCGCTTCCAACCCCCACGCCGGGGTCCGAGCTGCCCTTTCCAGCACTCAGTTATCTCATAAGCATCTCACCAACCACCTCAAGTGGAATCAAAATGGGCAGAACTCGACGTAAGAATATTACACCAGATGAGGAAACCACGCCAAATGACATCAACAGCACAACTAAAGGGAGCGAACAGAGGCAGGCCCAGAAAGACACAAACCCTGACCATGCTGGCACAGATCTAAAAGAGAACTTAATATTAGTTATGCAAGAAAAGATGGACCAACATATTGAAAGGGTACAAAGTCAGCTGATTAGCTTTGCCACCAGGCTAAATATAATGGAGGAGAACCAAATGGATGTCAGAAGAGACATATCAGAATTAAAGGCAAGCCAGCAAACTGAAGGTATCAAAAAACAGCTTTCCAAATTAACTGAAGACATTTGCAAATATAAGAATGACTGTCAGGAAGAAATAATGAAATCAAACCTGGAAATGAAATCACATCTCAACAGCATGATAGAAGCAACCCAAAAAGAAGTTGCAGAAAACAAAAACCATATTGAGATAATAAGAACATTCCTAAAATCTCTTATCAACAGGATTAATCAAATTACTGGGAAAACAGAACCTCAGACATGGAAGACAGAACAGAGGAGAATTCGAGAGAAATCAGAACCCTGACAAAATTCAAAAGAACAAGTGAACAAGACTCAAGGGAAATGTGGGACACCATAAAAAGACCTAACCTCAGGATCATGGGTATCCCAGAAGGAGAAGAAAACCAAACTAGGGGCATTGAAAATATTTTCAACAGAATCATTCAAGAAAACTTCCCATACTTGGCGAGAGATAATCCAGT